>APFE031394740.1:0-12001 GCA_000404065.3 Pinus taeda
ATCCTTTTGAATAAGGTATGGTCATAATTAATTTGTGGTGGTTCCATTTGGGTTTACAAATTCACTGGATTCTTTTCTACTTCGAGATTGGGAAGGAGCATGAAAATCATCCAAGGATGCTACTATAGGTGTTAATAGAGAACTTATTGCATGTAAAGTTGAATAAGTTACAATACTGAGGAACATTGCACTAGTCAGATATTTTATGCTTATAACAAGATACTACATGAGACACATTGAATATATTTCCAATAATGGTTAGCCAAGTACTTCACTATAAAAGAAAGTGATAAAATTTGAATGGACTAACAAGTGTAAAGAGGGTTTCCAATACTTGATATATTTACTATTTAGTGCACCTATTTTAAAGATTTTATATACAAATGAGGTTTTTCTTATGTGCATAGATGCATGCAAGAATGGACTTAGCAAAGCCCTTACCCAAAATGAGTATGTTATTTTTTATGTGTCTATGGAGCTCAAAGATCACCAAACAAATTATGATACACATTGTTTGAAGCTTATAACTATTATTAATGCATAGAAAATATGGAGACATTATCTTATTGATAGAAAAATTCAGTTGAAGATTTCAAAGTGGTTTGAAATACTCATTTGAGCCACCAACACTAAATGCAAGAAAACTAAATGGTTAGAATTCTTGAACAAATATGATTTTGACATAAAGGACAATAAAGGGGAAAAAAGGATAAATTAGTTGATGCACTTGGACAATATGACTTTGAAATAAAGCATATTAAAGTAAATAAAGTACAAAGTAGTTGATACACTTGGTAGGATAGTGCATGCGATGCACATTATAACCATACACTTATATAGAAAAAAAAATCAAAAGTATTTTATAGGTTGTAATTGTAAACAAACATTATGTGTGCATTAAATAACGCTTATCATATTATAATATATAGTAAAAATTCAAAATATATGATGGAAGAGTGTATATTCCTTTTGTATAGGAACAAAGTCTACATTTATAATTATGAAGGATTGGGAAACTTAGTGTTGAACGAGATGTGTAATGTTCCATATATTAAATATCTATAGTATCACAAAATGATTTCCACTAAAGAGAGGCATTGATATCTTGATCTTGGACCAACCCTAGTTTATAAGGCTGGCCAAAATGAGTACATCAAAGTTGAATTAATCACATACGTATCTACAAGATTTTAGAAACAAAGGGTACATGCACCTCATTTTCTTACCTTGGGGTTCCCCAACATTTTTTTGTGAAGGAAAAGAATGGAAATATGATGTTGTGCATTGAGTTCAAATAACTAAAATAGGTTATTGTAAACAACAACTATGATTTTCCAAGGATTGATGACCTTGTTGATCATTTGAAAGGAGTAATGATATTTTCCAACATTGACTTGATGTTAGTTTTAGATCAAGTTTTAATAAAAAAAAATGAATATATTAGTAATACATCCTTTTGAATAAGGTATGGTCATTATTAATTTGTGGTGGTGCCATTTGGGTTTACAAATGCACTAGTTTCTTTTATGCATCGAGATTGGGAAGGAGCATGAAAACCATCCAAGGATGCTACTATAGGTGTTAATAGAGAACTTATTGTATGTAAAGTTGAATAAGTGTACCTCCTATTAGAAGCATATCGTTATTGAGGCCACATTATATTAGAGGATCCAATAGCAATTGATATATAAAATATTGAGGCATTCAAAGGTAGGCCACCACCGAGGAACATTACACTAGTAACATATTTTATGCTTATAACAAGGTACTACATTAGACACATTCAAAATATTTCCAATATTGGTCATCCAGTTACTTCAATACAAAATAAAGTGATAAAATTTGAATGGACTAACAAGTGAAAAGAGGGTTTCCAATACTTGATATATCTACTAGTGAGTGCACCTATTTTAAATATTTTACATACAAATGAGGTTTTTCTTATGTGCATAGATGCATGAAAGAATGGACTTAGCAAAGTCCTTACCCAAAAGGAGTATGTTATTTTTTATGAGTCCATGGAACTCAAAGATCACCAAAAACATTATGATACACATTTTTTGAAGCTTATAGTTATTATTAATGCATAGAAAATATGGAGACATTATCTTATTAATAGAAAAATTTAGTTGAATAATACACCAAAGTGGTTTGAAACACTTGTTTGAGTCGCCAACACTAAATGCAAGAAAATTAAATCGTTGGAATTCATGAACAAATATGATTTTTACATAAAGCATAATAAAGGAAAAAAATAAAGGATAAAGTAGTTGATGCACTTGGAGGATATGACTTTGAAATAAAGAATATTAAAGTAAAAAAAGGTATAAAGTAGTTGTGTATGCGATGCACATTATAACAATACACTTATATAGAAGAAAAAAAGTCAAAAGTATTTTATAGGTTGTAATTGTAAACATACATTATGTGTTAAATGATCCAAAAATACAATTTTATCATAGGTTATAAAATTAGAATAAAATAATTATTAATTTAAGATATTAAATTAATAATTATTATTCTAGAATGTTTAATTATTTAATTGAGACTTTTAGAATTAGCATATTGTTGTAACTAGATATGACTCTCCAAATGTATTGTATCTTAGGCTCTATTTTAGGAGATTTGTTAGCTAGTTGGTTTTTATAGCATTTATTGTAAATGGACACTTGTTATTTAATAAGTTATCCATAATTAGAGATAGTTAGGACATAGAGCTTATAAATAGCTCATTGCAAGAGTGTTTGGTAGTTCGGGTGTAAACTCTTGCAAAATCATATTATGTAATTGTTTTTATGATTAATAAAATTATGTGTCTGAGGACACGTTTGCCATTATTGTGGTATCAGAGCTCCAGTAATGCTGTAGTTGATTTGAGGAGGAGATTCCTGCTCTATCAGATCGTGGAAAACTCAACTCCATTGAATTGATCAGCGAATGATTGGTATGAATTTGTCCAGTTTTATGTTCAAAAGAAAATAAATTTTATTATTTTAGTGATTTAAGAATTTTTTTAAAATCTGAAAATCAATTGTAAGAATTACTATTTCCACTGTGCACTGTCAAATTGAATTCCTAACCACGTAGATTTCTTCCCTGATCAACGAAGCCATAGTTGTTTGTCATTGGGATTGAAAACTTGGCATGTTATTTTGAAGTATCTCGATTTGCGCTTGTGTAAAGGAATTTTGTAGAGCAATTAAGGCTCGCAATACATAGATAGTTGATAGAAATTAGCGCAGACATGTATTCTCACAGGTGGAAAAGTGAATCAAACGCTTGCTGTTTTCTGATCAGTAGCAAACCTTATAAATTTGGTGCGTTCTGAGCAGGCCCACTATGGTGTCATTGTGATGTGATTCGTAAACATCAGGAAATGATTGAGGTTTTGTATTTTGAAGAGTGATTCAATTAATATAAATTCTCTCTTCTACATGGGATTGAATTTATGAATTGTTCATGTGCTTTGATCTTATGCGTCCAACACATGTTTATTGAGGCCCAATTCTACCAATAGATGGTGATTAGCGTGAGGAATAGACGCTGCATGTAATGATCAAAGGGATCTAGTGTGAGTGCTATGTCCGTTGGAGCATGCAGTCTTTATGTGTATTATTAAATGTTGGAGCATTGAATGTACTACTTTCTACATATATTGGTCAAGGATTACAGTGTTCCATATTGCCAATGCATTGAAATGTATTTGTTCTACACTGATTCATAGTTACAGTGCGTATAATCCCTGAAACGTTGAGTTAAGTTTCCATGCGTAGTCAATTTTCTGTGCGTCGGGTTTTGTGTTGTTGGTGGTCAATACAATGTTGAAGCGTCGATTGAATGGAGTGTTGTAAAAATTCTTGCTATTGCTCTTTGTGTTGATATCCTACCTGCATTGGAATGATGCATTGATTAAAGCATGGTATGTGTGAAGTAATGTTAGCAACGGACTTAACCTTCTGATTGTTCTATTCCCAGTCATTCTTGCAAGATAAATCCCAAACATACATTAATTCCAGCCAAGAAGAATAGACCGAATTATGCAATGCATGCAGAGGTTATGGAAAGAGCAAGAAGCCAACATGAGCCAACCTGCGAGCAAGAAGCTTGCGAGCAAGAAGCTTGCGAGCAAGAAGCTTGCTAGCAAGAAGCTAGAGTGAAGCCTATCAACGTGAAGCTAGAGTGAAGCCTGCCAGTGCAAAGCCAGAGTGAAGCTTGTCAGCTTGGATCATAAAGTTTTTTTTTTTATGGTAATATAAGACATATTGTATTTTGGTGAGATCTGGTGATTTTTTAATTTTGGGAATTTATTGTTTGTGGAGTAATAAGGTGATTAGTAAATTTTTAGAGTAATAAGGGGATTTCAATTGTAATTTTTTGAAGGGATAAGTGTAACTCAAAGTAATTTTAGTTTGAGGTGGGGTAACTTTTTTTTTTACTAGATTGTGCAAAAGCACCATTGTAAACATCAAATTTTGAAAGTTTCCTTGTAAAAATTTGAGAAATTGACTAGAGACAAGTGCAAAGCTCAGTCAATTTTCTGTTTTGACGACTATTCGAGGGTCAAGGCCAAGCCCCGTAGTTCTTTTTTTTGCATCATGCGTTGCTATGGTGTTGCGCATCTTGAGTTTTTTTGGAGCTTGATTCATGGTGTGAAGTCTTAACACTACAATGTCCAAGTTGATTACTTTGTTTTCTGATTCCGACAAACTTGAAGGCACAAAATCTTATAAAACATGGCATCGTCTCATCAAAAGCACTCCCATTGACAATGAATTATGGCAGGGTATATGTGATGGAGATGTTAAGCCAAATAAACCCGCAGATGCAGTTGCACTAGCAAAATGGGAAATCAAGAATTCTAAAGCCTTAGCTCTTATTAAATCGTCTCTGAATGATGAAATGTATGTCCATATAGAAAATGCTACAGATGCATGGTCTACTTTGAAAACTTTTAAAGACCTCTTTGGTACTCAGTCTGAATCAAAGAAAGTTGATCTACAATTAAAATTGTTGCAACAAAAATTAACTGAAGGCGGTGATGTTCTTGAATATATCTCAAGACTTAAGAATATTAGGCAAGAAATTATTAATGGTGGTTTTCCTGCAATTGATGATAGCTTTATGGTCACAATTGTAATTGCTGGACTTCCTTGTTCCTACACGCATTTTTTGGAGACTGTACAAGTAACTGGGAAATTAGAGAAACTAAAGTTTGATGAACTCTGTGAAATGTTGACTCAACATGATAAAACTTTTGGGAAGAAGAAGAATGTTGGTGAAGATGTTTTTCTCACAGAGGCCAGCACTAGTAAGTCATCAGCAGACAGTTCTCGAGCCAGAGGCAGAGGGAATCAGAATCAAACAGCACATAATCAAGGTCGAAGTCAAAGCAGAGGAAACAATTTTAATAGAGGAGGAAGAAATAATTTTCAAGGTAGAGGAAACAATCAAGAAAGAGGCAATTTTCAAGGAAAAGGATATAATAATCAAGGTAGGTGTCGAAGATGTAACAAAGTTGGCCATTATGCTGAAGATCGTCGAACTTCATTTAATAAAATTCCCAAGTTTTAGTAGCATTCAACGCAATTTGCCAATGATCAAGATGAAGATAACTCAGAATATATTTTCACTTCCTCACCAGCATCACAAATTTCATCCCATCTTAGAAGTGACTATGAAGATGCCTGGATCTTGGATTCCGGGGCCACTCAACACATGACTTGTCGACGTGATTTTTTCTGGAATTTTCAAATTGCCAACTCAATTCCATTTTTCTTGCTGATGATATAAAACATACTCCTTATGGAAAAGGAGTAGTAAAAGTTTTTCTCCCTGGAATTGGAGAAAAAATGATTTCCAATGTATGGTATGTACCCAATTTTAAGAAAAATTTGCTCTCTTTAGTCACGATTCGACAAGCAGGACATCAGGTGATTATGGAAGATGGTTTAGTCAACATTAATTCAGTCAAACAAAACTTGAAAACAATCATGACAGGTTATGAAGATGGAAAACTGTTACAGATGAAAGGGACAATTATTCCAAGGCAATTTGATTTTGCAGGGGTAGTGACTACATGTATTTCACCTATAAGACTATGGCATGTAAGATATGGACATTTTAATTTTGTCTGTCTTTCTCAATTGCAGAAAGAAGGAATGGTTAAAGGACTTCCCACTTTCAAAAGGGAAAACACAAAATGTGAAGCTTGCATTTATGGCAAACAAAATCGAGAAAGTTTCCCAACAAGTTCATGGCATACAAACAGGTAGCTACAACTAGTTCACAGTGATGTTTGTGGGCCACTACAAACTTCCTTTGGTGGATGCAAATATTTCAACTATTCATTGATGATTTCAGCAGAATGACTTGGGTTTACTTCTTGAAGAACAAGTCAGAAGCATTTGATAAGTTTAAAAATTTTCGCCAACTTGTTGAAAATGAAGTCAAAGAAAAGATAGGTACTCTCAGGATAGATAATGGGGGAGAATTCACTTCAAATGAATTCAAAACTTATTGCAGTAAAAATGGCATAAGACGACATCTTACTAATGTTTACACTCCACAGCAAAATGGGGTAGTCAAAAGAATGAATCGCACTTTGTTAGGAATGGCAAGATCCATGTTAACTTTCAAGAGGTTAAGTCTAACATATTGGGCGGAAGCAATTCATACAGCTGTCTACTTAAGAAACAAATCTCCAACTGCTTTTTTAGATGGAATCACACCTTACGAAGCTTGGTTTGGTTTCAAACCTTGAGTTAAACATCTTAGAGTTTTTGGGTCAGTTTGTTATGCCTTAGTTCCGAAAGAAAAACGAACTAAGCTTGACTCACTAAGTTTAGAATGCACAATGATTGGCTATTCTGATGAGAATAAAGGGTATCATCTTTTGACCAATGGAAAATTCATTGTGAGCAGGGATGTTGTTTTTGATGAAACTGAGAGTAGAAGTGCTGAAGAAATTGAAAATCTTCTTCACAAGTTAGAAACTAAGGGAAGTAAAAGAAATGGAAAAATGCAAAGTCAACCAACTTCACCAAATTGGTATGGACTTGATTTTCGTTCCTCTGAAGATGAGTCATCCAGTCCATCTACATCAACAACATCATCTGGGTCTTCTAGCAGTTCATCCGCATCTCCAAGTAGCAACAGTTCTTCTGACAGTGATTCTCCACATTCTTCACCTGAATGACAAACTTCAGTTTATATTAATCCTCGTTACAATGATGGAGACTTTACAGAAGCGCAAACAAGTGAGCACCAACTACCAAAATAGGCAGTTCAACTTTTGAAAGATGTAAAGCCTGATGAGCAGAATAAAATAGGCACCAGAAGGGCACATAGAAGTCAAGGCAATTTTCCCTTAATAGCAAATGATTTTACTAAAACTTCCACATACAAAGAAGCAGCAAAACATAAAGAATGGCAACAAACTATGGTTGAAGAATATCAGACCGTAATTGATAACAACACTTGGAAACTTGTTGATTGTCCAGCAAATGTTAAACCCATAGGATGCAAATGGGTTTACAGAATTAAGTATAATCAAAAGGGAGAACTTGAAAAGTATAAAGCACGACTTGTCGTAAAAGGTTTTGCGTAGCAGGAAGGCATTGATTATGAAGAAACTTTTGCTCCTACAACAAAATGGAACACCATCCCATTAACACTTGCATTGGCCGCTCAAAAAGGATGGAAAGTTCATCAAATGGATGTGAAAAGTGCTTTTCTCAACGGGGATTTACATGAGGAAGTGTATATGACCCAACCGCCAAGTTTTGAAGTTGAAGGACAAGAACATAAAGTCTGCAAATTGATCAAGGCTTTATACGGATTAAAACAAGCTCCCCGCGCTTGGTATGCAAAGATGGATGAATACCTTAAGAAAGTTGGTTTTCAATGAAGTGAATCTCATGATACTTTGTATGTGCGACAATAGGGAAAATATCTGGTCATTATTGTTATGTATGTAGATGATTTGATCATCACTGGCAATCATGATGATCATATTGCATAGCTGAAAAAGGAGTTAAATGGTGGTTTTAAGATGACAGATTTGGGATTACTTCACTACTATCTTGGAGTTGAAGTCTTCCAACATCCACATCATATTTTCATTTCTCAAACTAAGTATGCAGCAGGGGTTCTTGAACGATTTGGCATGCAGGATTGCAAGCCCGTTCTCACCCCCATGGAGCAAAACTTGAAACATTCAAAATTTGAAGGGGGGGAAAAGGTGGACAGTACAACTTACAGACAGTTGATTGGTAGCTTGATTTATTTCACAAATACTTGTCCTAATCTATCCTATGTAGTCATTATTCTTTCATGTTTTATGCAGGAACCACGAGACAACCACTGGAATTCAGCCAAAAGCGTTCTTTGATATATCCAAGGAACAAAAGATTTTGGTATTCTTTACACAAAGACTAAAAATTTTGTACTTGGTGGATATTCCGATGCCGACTTTGCTGGGAGTATTAATGATCGAGCATCTACATCAGGTTATTTAATGAACATGGGGTCAGCAGTAGTATCTTGGAGTTGTAAGAAACACGCTACAATGGCCACTTCTTCAGCAGAAGCAGAGTACATTTTAGCATGGGAAGCAACATGTGAAATTGTTTGGTTGCGCAGAATTTTGTACGACTTGGGCATTTCTCAGGCAGAAGCTACATCATTATTCATTGACAGCGAGTCAACCATCAAACTTGCCAAGAACACAGTTTTTCATTCAAAGACAAAGCATGTGGACACCAAGTATCATCATATTAGATCTTTCATTGCCAAAGATGTCCTCAAGCCAGTTTATTGTCCTTCTGAAGATCAGATCTCCGACATTTTCACGAAACCGCTTGTAGAAAAAATTTACTAAGTTCAGGGATGAACTTGTAAATGTCTTGTATGTACATTTGGATCACAGGCGGAATGTAAGATGATCCAAAAATACAATTTTATCATAGGTTATAAAATTAGAATAAAATAATTATTAATTTAGGATATTAAATTAATAATTATTATTCTAGAATGTTTAATTATTTAATTGAGACTTTTAGAATTAGCATATTGTTGTAACTAGATATGACTCTCCAAATGTTTTGTATCTTAGGCTCTATTTTAGGACATTTGTTATCTAGTTGGTTTTTATAGCATTTACTGTAAATGGACACTTCTTATTTAATAAGTGATCCATAATTAGAGGTAGTTAGGACATAGAGCTTATAAATAGCTCATTGCAAGAGTGTTTGGTTGTTCGGATGTAAACACTTGCAAAATCATATTATGTAATTGTTTTTCTAATTAATAAAATTATGTGTCTAAGGACACTTCTGCCATTATTATGTGTGAATTAAATAATGCTTTTAATATTATAATATAGAGTAGAAATTCAAAATATAGGATGGAACAGTGTATATTCATTTTGTATAAGAACAAATTCTATGTTTATAATTATGAAGTATTGGGAACTTTAGTGTTGAAGGAGATGTGTAATGTTCCATATATTAAATATCTATAGAATCACAAAAAGATTGCCGCTAAAGAGAGGCATTGATACATTGATCTTGGACCCACCCTAGTTTCTAAGGTTGGCCAAAATGAGCACGTCAAATTTGGATTAACCACATAAGAATCTACAAGAGTTTAGAAATAAAGGGTACATGCACCTAATTTTATTACCTTGGGGTTCCCCAACATTTTTTTTTGAAGGAAAAGAATGGAAATATGATGTTTTACATTGAGTTGAAATAACTAAAAAGGTTATTGTAAACAACAACTATCATTTTCCAAGTATTGATGACCTCGTTGATTAAATGAAAGGAGTAAGGATATTTTCCAACATTTACTTGATGTTAGTTTGAGATCAAGTTTGAATAAAAGAAGAAGATATTAGTAAGAAATCCTTTTGAATAAGGTATGGTCATTATTAATTTGTGGTGGTATTGTTTGGGTTTACAAATGCACTAGTTTCTTTTCAACTTTGAGATTGGGAAGGAGCATGAAAACCATCCAAGGATGCTACTATAAGTGTCAATAGAGCACTTATTGTATGTAAAGTTGAATAAGTGTACCTCCTATTAGAATCATATCCTTATTGAGGCCACATTATCTTAGAGGATCCAATAGAAATTGATATATAAAATATTGAGGAATTCAAAGGTAGGCCATCACCAAGGAACATTACACTATTTGGATCTTTTATGATTATAACAGGTTACTACATAAGACACATTGAAAATATTTCCAATATTGGTCATCCAATTACTTCACTACAAAAGAAAGTGATCAAATTTGAATGAAATAACAAGTGTAAAGAGGGTTTCCAATACTTGATATATTTACTAGTTACTACACCTATTTTAAAGATTGTATATACAAATGAGGTTTTTCTTATGTGCATAGATGCATGCAAGAATGGACTTAGCAAAGTCCTCCCCCAAATTGGGTATGTCATTTCTTATAAGTCTATGGAACTCAAAGATCACCAAAGAAATTATGGTACACAATGTCTAAAGCTTATAGCTATTATTAATGCATAGAAAATATGTAGACATTATCTTATTGATAGAAAAATTCAGTTGAACATACACCAAAGTAGTTTGAAATATTAATTTGAGTCGCCAACATTAAATGCAAGAAAACTAAATGGTTGGAATTCATGAACAAATATGATTTTCACATAAAGCACAATAAAGAAAAAAAAAAGGATAAAGTAGTTGATGCACCTCGAGAATATGACTTTGAAATAAAGCATATTAAAGTAAAAAAAAGTGCAAAGTAGTTGATACACTTGGTAAGATAATGCATGCAATGCACATTATAACCATACACTTATATAAAAAAAAAAAACATAAAATATATATATATATTTATTTATTTTTGTAGGTTGTAACTGTAAACAAACATTATGTGTGCATTAAATAATTCTTATCCTATTATAATATATATTAGAAATTCACAATATAGGATGGAAGAGTGTATATTCCTTTTCGATAGGAACAAAATCTCTATCTATAATTATGAAGGATTGGGAAATTTAGTGTTGAAGGAGATGTGTAATGTTCCATATATTAAATATCTAGAGTATCAAAAAATTATTGAAACTATAATGACCTAATATTTTCTCCTATAATGAAGAAATATGTAGCTAATTATATATCTAGATATATGGAATGTCAAAAAGTAAAGGCTAAGTATAAAAAGCTAGAGGGATGGGATTGTTATAATCATTTCTCATTACTAAATGGATATGAGAGGTAGTTACTATATATTTCACTGACAAAGCTACCTAAAATAGTAAAAATACATGGTTTGAACATCGTAGTGGTGGTGAAAATTTCCAAAACTACTCACTTTATTCTAATTAAGATTACTGACAAGGTAGCCAACATTGCAAAGACTTATATAAAGTAGGGTTTCAAGCTACATGGTGTGCCTAACTTGATAATTTCTAACATGTATCCCATGTTCACCTCTAATTTTTGAAAGTTATTGTGAATTGGCACAAATGTAAATTTTTAGCAGAACATAGTATCTAAAGTTAAATGGGAAGACATAACACATCATCTAAATAATTGAAAATATGATAAGAATGTATGCAATAAACAATCCTTCCAAAGTAGAAATATATCCATTTTTCTTATAGTAATGAGTGCCAACCAGGGATGGAATTTGACGGGCATTTTGCCCGTCATAAGGCTTTTTGCACGTATTTGATGGCTGGAATTTGTCATTCCCCGTTTTGAGTGACATGCCTGGAAGAGTTAAAGACGGATTTTTGACATTTGGAACTTTTTCCAAAACATTTTTACGCACCAAACGTTCTTACGCGGCAAGTTTTTTCATATAACAGGGTATTTTTTGATCAAGTTTTTTTAATTTGTTGTTTGTGGTGGTTATTTGTTTTGTATTTTTTAATATTTTAACATGATTTCAGATTCCACGTCATATATATTGATCTTTTAATGCGTTAATTTGTTCACTAAGGTACATTATATAT
>APFE031394745.1:0-17284 GCA_000404065.3 Pinus taeda
TTGAAGAAGGATGCATTTTCATGGACTCCAGAAGCAACAAAGGCCTTCGAACACCTTAAAGAGGCAATGTGCCAAGCATTGGTCTTAGCTACACCGGACTTCACAAAAACCTTTATTGTGGAATGTGATGCTTCAGGAAATGGAATTGGTGTTGTTTTAATGCAAGATGAAAAACCCATTTCTTTTGAAAGTCATCCAATCAAGGGAAAGTTATTACACAAAGCTATTTATGAGAAGGAAATGTTGGAAATACTCCATGCACTTAAGAAATGGCAGCCCTACCTAATGGGAAGACACTTCAAGGTAAAAACAGATCATGATAGCCTTAAATACTTTTTAGAATAAATATTATCCTCTAAAAAGCAACAAAAGTGGGTAACAAAGATGTTGGGTTATGACTTTGAAATCATCTACAAGAAAGGGAAGAAAAATGTGGTGGCATATGCACTCTCAAGAATGGATGAGGATGTGGAAGCATTGTTGTGCTCCATTTCTATTATCCAACCAGATTGGATAAACGAGGAAAGGGAAATGGAAGAATGACGAAGAAGGTTGGGCAACCTATTTGAAGTTACATAGATTCCAGTACTGATACATTTAGCTGGAAAAAATGATTCATTATGGTCAATATGCTTTACCTCAGTAAGATTCCCAGCTAAAACAAAGATTTTTTGGATTGCAACTCTCCCTTAGGAGGGCACTCAATTTTTAAAAAACGTACCACAGGGTTAAGAAGGATTTTTTTTGGGTTGGACTTAAGTCAGATATTCAAAAGTTTGTGGCGAAATGTTTGGTTTTCCAACAAAATAAAGTTGAAAAAATTAAGACACCGGCTCTATTACAACCTTTATCCATTCCAAGCCAACGTTGGGAGGAGGTTTCAATGGATTTTATCACAAGTTTACCCAGGTCTGAGGGAAAGAGTGTCATCATGGTGGTAGTTGACAGACTTAGCAAGTATGCATACTTTTTTTCATTATCACATCCATTTAAAGCTAGTACAGTTTCTACTGCATTTATGGAAATAATTCAAAAGCTACATGGAAACCCAAAGATTATTGTAAGTGACAGAGATCCCATTTTCACCAGAAATTTTTAGACAAAATTATTTTCTTGTCTTGGTACTCAGTTATCTCATATCTCATCTTATCATCCTCAATATGATGGGCAAATTGAGATAGCAAACAAATGTTTGGAAGGATATCTTCGTTGCTTTGTATGTGATAAACGGACACAATGGGTCAAATGGTTGCCTTTGGCTGAATGGTGATATAACACTTCCTTCCATACAAAAACAAAAATGACCCCATTTATGGCTTTTTATGGATATCAGCCACCATCCATCACATCATATTTAAGAGAAAATTCTAAAGTTCAAGCAGTAGAACATCACATCGAACATCAACAACAAGTCCTCCAAATCTTAAAGGATAACCTCGTGTTGGCACAGAATAGAATGAAGCAACAGGCAGATCAACAATGCAACGAAAGAAGTTTTGATGTAGGTGATTAGGTATTCCTACGGCTACAACCATATAAGCAAATGTCTCTCAAGAAAGCTAAGAAGGATAATAAATTATCACCAAAGTATTATGGTTCGTAGAAGGTGTTGCAAAAGATTGGTACTAGGGCATACAAATTGCAGCTTCCTGCAACTTCTCGATTGCACCCAGTTTTCCATGTTTCATGTTTAAAGAAGGTTATAGGTGACAAGCTCCCAGTTCAAACAATATTGCCAAAAATTGACGGGGAAGGAAAAATTATATTGGAACCAGAAGTAGTCAGAGAAACAAGAACTCAACAACTACGAAATCGATCAATTTCGGAGTGTCTTATCAAGTGGAAGAACTTATACGCTGAAGATTCCACATGGGAGGATATAAATTTTATACAGAAGCATCCAAAACTACTCAAGCATTGAGGACAACACATTTTTGAAGGAGAGGGGCATGTTGGGTCCCTATAATACTAGTGATCACCCCATTACTATTGTAGTTGCATCTCTTATTAATATTATTGTGCCCCTATTGTCCCCATATTATTATTATTGTGCCCCATGGAATCCCTTTATTTATTTTTGTGGCTTTATATTATTATTGTTAGGTCGGCTGGGTTATATTGTGACTCCTTAGACTCCTATATATAGAAAGGAGGTTTTGTCAGTTGAATCATCCAAGAAATTTTCATTTATGTAATGTAAAGGAGGTTGCCCCTTGAAGAGGCTGAATTTTAAGGCGTTGATCTATCTTTTCTATATTTTCTTAAGATGGTTTCATAACAACATTGGAGAGTGGATACTTCTTTCAGCATTGAAACGAATAGCTAAAGGTATTCAACATTTAAGAAATGGCATGGAATTGATGCTACTCTTTCCACATTAGCATAATAGCTATTTTCATTTTTAAATGAATTTAACAAAACTTTTCATCAATACCCTAACAACACCACTAACCTATGGATGAGACCATTGTTACCAAAGCATAGCTGATATTTTGTGGTTGGAGGTAGGTCCCTATCTCAATAAGATTGATTCTAAGGATGTGAAACAATGTTGAAGATCAAGAGATTGAGTTTCAAGAACGCATTCTCTTGATCAAAGTCATCCTCCTCCCTCTTCCTGTTCACTCATTCAATAGGAGGTGGTCTCTATTCCTCTAATGCATGTTACTAGCCTTGCCTATAGAAACCTCCTATGCTCTAATAGTAGAGAGCATTGATCATCGTTAACTTAGTGGTTCTTTTCATCATCTTCAATAAATTCCAAGAGCTTGATCAATCAAGAGGAAGATCTATGTATCGAGAGGACATATATCGATCCATTGTGATTGCAAGAAGTGGACACAAAGTGATCTCATAATGCACCATTAGAGATGGAATTGCAAACAATTGACATTAGTAATTGTTAAGAAGAATTCTAGCATTACCCATGTATTCACACATGTAAACTATCCTATTTCAGATATTCAAGACAACAAAGTATGGAATGTAACAAATGAATGAATTGGAATTTCCCTTCACCCCAATATTTTTCACATAAAAAACAATTATTGCCAAATGCCAAAGTTTTTGTAGATGGTGCCTGAAATTCATTGGCACTGTGATGTCATGTTCATGCCACAACCTTGTCCAGGTAAGGAATTTTGTCTCTAGTTGGTTAAGTAGATATTGCATATTTTTTTTTAATATTTAAAAAGGTTAATCAGTTCTCACTTGCTGATTTAATATGTTTCACTAGAAGTTTTCTTAGTTGCTCGAGATTGAAAGCTTTGTGCCTTCCTCTCAAAATCCAGTCAAGGGTTTTGCATTGGCACTACATCTAGCCTCTAGGTATGTCGTTTTACTCTAGAAATTTCCCTGGTCTATAACTATAGCTCTTGAGGGTTACTCTATTCTTACGTCGGTCTTCTGGCTAGGCAGTTTGTGGTTTATGTTATTGATGTAAGTAGTTATCCAGGCTCCATTATGAAGACCATGTGACTACGTCTTTTATGTGCTTCAGCTAGAAAAGTACCTTGACCTACTTCTTAGGTTCTGGGTTCATGGCCATTATTTTATTGTATTTTGAAGCTCTACAGATCAGCTTAGCTGTAATATTGAATTTCATATTTTTTGCCACCGGGACCTCTTTACCTAAAGAGGGTTTATAATATTTCTAAGAATAAATATATATATTGTTTTTTTTATGGTGAAATATATTGTGTCAACGATTTAAAGGTTGTTAATTTAATCCTCAAATAGACTCTGTAATTCCTTCCTAGAGAGGTTTATTTATTTTTATGCATTAACTTGATTCATTGTTTCACACTGTGCTTGTCTTTATCTATTTTTCGTTTGAGATTTACTATGGAATCCACCTACAACTCTAGCTATGGATACTATCTTCATATTTCTTGTCTTCTGTATAAAGATGTATCCCTTCTAGCAGTGTTTTAGTTTCATGTCCTGAATCATTCGAATGAGGAATGAGATATAAATTATTCATAAGGATTTATCGACTCAGTTTATATTTCTCTTATTTAGCTAATCTCTTTACTTTTAATTAGTTATGAATCTTGCAGATGATTTCAGAACTCTTTCTTCATTATAGTTAAATTCTACTAATTTTTCTCAGTTCAACTTCTTAGTATATATCACATATCCCTTATTGTTATACTATAAGGTCTGATAGTAGAAAAAATTCATCTGATAACATCGAAAGATATGTACACATATATTGGTCCTGTTTCCTTTCCTTGGGAAGGTAGCTTTGCCTATTTTCTATCATTTACTGATGTAGCTCTGGCTATTTGGTGTTTTGATTTTTAATACTTCTCTAGGTTGTTGACCACACAGTAAACCCATAAGATATGACCCTATGTAAAAAAAATCGTCGGTTTCAGTAATAAAATTTTCTGATTCTTTTTTTTTGGATATAGATCTTCTGATCACTGTATATTTTCTAGTGGTCGTTGTTAGCCCCTGAGGTGCAGTGCTGCTATTTTTAGCAGAAATGTCCCCTATGTCAGCTCCGATAGCCACATCTCCTCTGCTGTGTTTTGGCCATAAGCTAGACTTCAAAAGTTTACTCTCGCATATATAATTGCATCGGGTCCTGATCCAAATGGATCTAGATATGCTCTCTAAGTCTTCAAAAGCTAGTAAAATCATGCCAAAGATCAAAACCATCATAGGAGAAGAACCCTTAGAATGGCAAAAAAACACTATTGGGAGGCAAAAACCCAAGAAAACATTGAAAACTGAGTATAATAGCTCTGAGTAGTGAAATGCATAGCAATCGTCATATGTGGCTGATCAATGTTCTAGATTTTATCAACGGGTCGCAATCAGTGGTGGCAATCGGTGGATTGAGGGCGGACCATATGAAACTTGCGATGGTGACAGGCGGAGTCAAGTAGGACTGTCGATCAAGCACACAGATCGATGGCCCATGTTTCATTGCAGGATCGTTATCGGAGAACACAATAGAGAACTCACCGTGGGCCTGGGGCATGAGTGATATGCAATTGTGATCAATCACATCAGCAGATCACAATCGGGGAAACATTATGGAGAGGGGCCTTTATACATGTATATGTGCAATGCGATTAGTCGGGCGTGATGGCTATATAGGCATTATTGCATATATTTTCAGATCTGTCAAAAGGCATTTGTTAATGTATTTTCACATATTTTGTTATTTAACAAAATATAAAGGGATAGCACCGATGCGCTAAAACCCGAACCTGAAGGGGTTTGGGAATGAAAATACATAATATTTCAGATCCGCAAAAGCCATTTTTTTCAGGTTTTTTAGTGTTTTTTAACATATTTCAAAATATGAAAGGAAACCTTGGAAACAAAGCTGAAGCAACTTGTGATAGTGATTAAGGTGGACTCAATAAAGGAATATACCATATTTGAGGGCTTTTGAAGTCTGAAATGAACTGTGTTTTGGTGGAATTTCACATTATTGCATAATTTCTCTGTGTTAATAGAAAGCAGCAATTTAAAGGATTTCAAACGCTCGATGCACTCATCCAGACAGAGGCCAATAAATAGAGACCAGAGGGATAAAAAGCCACATCACGACACATCAAAAACCACTAGAAGTGATCATGGAGCATTACTAGCACGAGCGATCTCCCTGCCAGCACAAAAAATTACCAAAATGTGGTTACTTTGCTGTTAGAAAAGAAACCTCCAAGCTCATGTGTGTCTAGTCATGGCATCAAGTCATTGAAAAGACAGAGATGATAGATTAATACACTTCAAGCCTTTGAGAGCCCAGTAGCATTGTAAAAAATCCTATAAATGGCTAAAAGTTAGAAGTATGAGGGGTTCAACTTTTGGAGACTGTGGATACTCTGCTACTCTAGATTCTCATCTTCATTCCAACAATATAAGCTTCTTTTGTTGTTGCATGTTCAATTCCCCTTTTCACTTAAGTTCTAAGCTTCCACTTGAATAGGTTATTCATGTTTTCTTCTGTGTCTAATGCCCGATAACTGTCATCTTATCTCTGCGTTGATAAATTAGATTTGCAAGCTTCATTTACTTCCTATAGCTAGCCATTCATATGTGTTTATGTATGCAATTGTTGGTACAGTCAATATTCTCCATCTATCCATTGAATCTATAAACTATTAAGCATTAGTGGTCTAAAGCCTTGTAAAGTTGAGGGTGTTCATGCATGTCTTGAGTGAAAATAGAGTTGAAACAATCATCTGACTTGATCCAAACCATCATCCATTCCAATAGTTCAGTGAACAATATTGAAGATTTATATGTTACCACGCATCTCTCAGCTACAACCTAGGAGAGCTTCCTAGAGTGATAACATAATTGGGGCCATTGCGGGGGAGAGGAGACTGAAGCTCAGCTTCCCTGGGAGATGACACAGATCCAGCTTTCATGATAGACAAAGTCTGGGTACTTTTTCGGTTGTAATCATCTATCTGGCAACTCTACTGAAGGACGAACCTCTTGGCGACTCCACTTGATAGTTCTGGCTCAGTTTGTGAGGCATACTCAGAGAAATCCTCAAAAGCCATAGGCTGAAATAGTATCTGACCATGAGAAAATCATCGAAGAAAGAAAGGTGTTGCAGAAAGGAGCATCAGGTTCAAGTAGCTCTAAACAATATTCTATATCGCTTCAAGAAAATCCTGTAATAGAACAAATACATGTTGAGAGTATAGCATCTAATACTATCAGTGAAGAAAAAATCTCAAAAATTCATAAAGATCCTTACTCTTTAGGTTCTCCTTTTGTTTCCAGCCCAAAGGAAACCTCTCCTCCTATCCCTCATACCCCTTTAGTCTTATCAGTCACCCCTCAAGCCCCTCTCATTCATATTTCTAGTACCCGTATAGCCACCAGAGCTATGGCAAGACCACAAGCACCTACCAAATGGAAAGAATCATAACTGCTAGGTATGGACCTCTAGTACTACCCACCCCTTTGAATGCCATGCCTACTGGAGAATATCAAAAGTATAGGCCTAAATTCGTTGCGACTGAAGGTGTTATAGTTGAGGAACATTTTGAATCATTCTATAGCTATGGTGATAACCTAGACATTAGTGAAGACGATGTATGGATGAGAGTCTTTATGCAAAGTCTAGATGGAGAGGCTAGGAAATGGTTCAAATAACTAGCCCCAAAGTCTATAGCAGATATTGAGACTTTAGATGATGCATTCCTAAAGCATTGGAGGGATAAGAAGGATCTACTCTACTACGAGACGGAGTTCAGGAAATTAAAGAGGGAAAATGGTGAGTTGTTGTCTGATTTTAATAAGAGGTTTAACCGCATGTACAAAAACATACCAGCTGAAGTAAAACCCAGCACTACCTCTGTTAAACTCATTTATTCCAATGCCTTTGATTCTGACTTCTATCTACTATTGAGGGAGAGGCGATGTGCTACTTTGGTTGATATGCAAGATGCAGCCTTGGAAGTAGAATCAAACATCATGGTTGCAGAGAATCTAAAGGGAAGTTTTGATAAAAGGAGACGAAAGGGCAAGTCTTCATCATCTTCAGATCCCAAGATAGATAAAATGACCAAGATGATAGAGTCATTAGCCTCTGAAATCTCCAAATTAAAGGTTGAGTAGCACTCCAAGAAAGGAAGAGTTCCTAATACCTTTACTCCTAGAAATCCAAATCCATATAGAAGAGCTAATTAGCAATTGCATATTTTGCAAAGAAGCAAAGATGCCAATGAAGACCAAAGGGTGAAGACCCCTTTCCAGAATGTAGTCATGAAAGAAGAGCAGTTTGAAGAAGATGATGAGATCCATTGTCTGGAAGTCAAAGGCAGTGCCTCCTCTTTGAGCTCAGCTGCCTACAAAAAGTCATTATTCATTCACCAGATCAACCAAGAATGGGATGGTGAAGTTGTTCTATAAATTGTTTCTTAGCACATATATAATCTGAGGTCAAATATGAATAATGCCTAGGAAACTCTTATTCAGAGAGTTGTTGCCCCTGCAATACAACAAGCTAATAAGAAGAAGTGATTGACAGTTGATCCCATCATCCTCAAAGCTCCAGCTCACAAGATAAGAGGCATTGACAACACTCCTTCTCCTTTCGGTTTTCAATTGGAAATTTAGAAGCTAAGAATACCAATACCACTAATTGAACTAGTGAATAATCAGTCCTTCAAGAGATCTATCCTTGAGGCCCTTCAGCCCAATGCAATCCAAGCCTCCACCAACTATTTAAATCTGCAAGATGACAAACCAGTTGTTGTTCTCAGCCCAATGATTGAAAATTATGATGACAGCTCCCCATCATTCAATGTCTCTATGACTATTCATGATAAAATCCTTCATAACTACCTTCTAGACACTGGAGCCAGCCATAATCTAATGCCCAAAGCTATCATGGATGAGTTGGGTCTTGAAATTACAAAACCTTATCATGACCTATTTTATTTTGACTCTAGGAAAGTAAAATGTCTGGGATTAATCAAGGACCTAGCCATCAATTTGTCTCAGCTGCCCATGAAGAGCATGATGATGGATATTGTGGTAGTAGATGTACCCCCCAAGTTTGGCATGTTGCTTTCCGAAGGTTGGATCAAGAGATTAGGTGGAACATTACAAAATGATCTGTCTTACGCTATTGTCCCAGGTTTTGGAGGTGACAACTGGAGATTATACAGAGAATCTCAGTTGCATTATATCATTAGTGATGAAATAAATCCCACTAATCATCCCATATATGCTGTCGACACTGATTTTGGAATTAGTATTCTTCATATTGAAGAATCCTAATTGGCCTCCACACAGCTTAAGAAACTAGTTCGCCAGATCATAGAGGAAGAAGGCCCACAAATTTGGGACATGTTCTTTGATGGAGCTTTCTCTAAGGAAGTTGTAGGGGTAGGTGTAGTCCTGGTGTCCCCCACACAAGAATGCATTCATTTATGTTTCAAATTAACTTTTCAGGTCACAAATAACATAGAAGAATACGAAGCACTGATATTGGGCTTAAACGCTACTAAAGAAATGAGCATCAAAGGTCTGAAAGTGTTTGGAGACATATACCTTATCATTCAACAGGTCAACAAAACTTTCCAAGCAAAGCATCCAAGGCTGAAAGCATATAGAGATGAGGTATGGAAGCTCAAGGACTCTTTTAATATTTTCAGCATTTCTTACATCTCGAGAATGAAGAACCAAATTGTTGATTCCCTAGTTGTGTCTACTAGCACATTTATTCCTCATCTACCTCCTAAATTGACTTATGAAGTTCAGGTGAGATATAGACCATCTCTGCGTGACAATGTCAAATACTGGAAAGTTTTTGAAGATGATGATGAAATTAATAGGCTTTTACAAGTCGTTGCTGAATTTTTTGAAATGCACATCGACCAAGAAAACAAATCAATGGAAGAATGCAACCAGTCCAAGCTAAAGGATGAGATTGGTCAAGATAGCATTTTTCAACTACCTAGTAACCATATACCCAAAGGATTGGTTCCCCTAGAGAGGTTGTTTTATCATAATGATGTACCTTATAAGCTTTCCAAAAAATAAAATGAGTCTGCTATTCATAAATATAATGTAGGGAGTCCAACCCATCCAAAGTACATAAATTTGTCCACTCACTTGTCTTCTGCCCAGAGTTCCAAGTATTGCACAGTGATGAAACAATTTGCTAATATTTTTGCTTGGGAATACAGTGATCTTAAGACCTATGATACTAACATCACTCGACATAAGATTCCAATGGAGAAGAACGCCATCCCTTTTAAGAAAATATTAAGACCTATCAACCCTCTCTTATTACCTTTGATTGAAAAGGAAATCAAGAAGCTACTGGATTCCAAGATCATAGTTCCCCTAAGGTATTCAAAGTGGATAGCTAACCTTGTGGTAGTAAGAAAGAAGAATGGAAAAATCAAGCTTTGTGTTGACTTCAAGAATCTGAACAAATGCTCTAGAAAAGACAACTACCCCGTGCCTAAGATGGAACACTTGCTACAAAAAGTGTAAGGGGATAGAGTCATGTCTTTCCTAGATGGATTTTCAGGTTACAGTCAGATCGTTGTACATCTAGAAGATTGGGAAAATACCGCCTTCACTACTCCTTGGGGAACTTTCATGTACTACAAGATGCCTTTCCGACTGATGAATATTGGGGCTACTTTTCAGAGGGCCATGGACATAGCCTTTGTGGGAGAGAAGGACAAGTTTGTCCTTATTTACCTAGATGACATAACAGTCTTTTCCAACACTCACAAGGATCATTTGTAGCATTTGAAGAAGGTGCTTCTAAAGTGCAGACATTTTGGAATTTCTGTGAACCCAAAGAAGTCACGGTTTTCTCTAAAATAAGGAAACTAGCTAGGGCATATTGTTTCTACTGAAGGTGTGAAGATCGATCCAACAAGAGTTCAAGCAATGCAAACATTGTCCATCCCAAGGTCAAAAAGGTACATTCAATCCTTCCTGGGTAAGATTAGCTTTGTAAGGAGGTTCATTCCAAACTTTGCAGAACTAGTGAAGCACATCACTTCCATGCTAAAGAAAGGATCATAAATAAAATGGACAGATGTTGCAAGAAGCTCTTTTGAAGCCATAAAACAAGCTATCATGGAAGCTCCCACTCTAATCAGCCAAGACTACACCAAGGAGCTTTATATCTTCTCTTTTGCCTCTTATGATACACTTGCAGCAGTCCTGTTGCAGGAAAATGATGAAGGTGTAGAGTACCGTGTGGCCTTTTTTAGCAAAACTTTGAGGGATGCTGAACTAATGTATAACCTTATTGAAAAACAAGTTTATGCTCTCATAAAATCTTCAAAGGCATTCATAATTTATATTCTGCATTCCAAATTGGTTGCATATGTACCCTCAGTCTCAGTAGAATATGTCATAACTCAGCCAGATATTGATGAAAAGAGAGCTAAATGGATTGCAAAATTCATAGAGTTTAACATAGAGGTGAAGCCCACAAAGCTTGTCAAAGGCCAGAGCTTGGCTAAACTTATGGCTGAGGAAAATTGCAGTTTGTTAGACATCAATTGCATGGTTTCAAATTTAGGTGATGAGCAGACAGAGGAAGTAGCAGAAGAGCAAGAGCATAATCAACCTTTGGCTGAAAATCTAGCCCCCTGTGAATGGTATTCTAGTATAGTTCATTTTTTTCATAAGCTAGAAGTCCCTCCAGTGCTTAGCTCAAGTCAAGCCCAGGCCATTAAGCCCAGATCAACCAAATTCTGCATTAATAAAAACTTGCTTTATTGGAAAGACCCATTAGGAATCCTCTTGAGATGTCTAGATAAAGGACAATTTGTGGAAGTCATGCACCAGTTCCATTCTAGCATCTATGGAGGGAACCATTATTGGAAAACCACAATCCACAAAATCTTGAGAGTTGGGTATTATTGGCCTCCTCTGTTCTCTGATGTGTTTTTTTAATGAAATCTTGTGACCAATGTCAGAGGTTTGCAAGAAGACAACAACTAAAATCTTTACCTTTGAAGCCAGTACATGTCAATGGTCCCTTCCAGCAGTGGGGCTTGGACTTCATAGGTGAGATTAATCCACATTCCAGTGGCCAACACAAATGGATCTTGGTAGCCACTGATTATTTAACTAAATGGATTGATTTCATACCCAATAAAAATGCTAATCATCAGGTTATCATGAAGTTCTTGAATGAGAATATTTTCACTAGATTTGGTTGCCCAACCAAACTAGTCACTGATAATGCAACAAATTTCAGGGCAGAAGAATTGGTGGACATGTGTGAATCCATGGGCATTCAATTGGTGCATTCTACCTCATATTATCCTCAAGGGAATGGCCTTGCAGAATCATCTAAAAAGAGTTTTGTAAGGATAATCAAAAAACTGTTGGAGGACAACAGAAAGAGTTGGCATTCCAAGTTGAAGTTTTCACTGTGGGCTGACAGAGTTACCAACAAGAAGTCCATAGGAAATTCTCCATTTAAGCTAGTTTATGGCACTAATGTTGTTTTTACTATCCAATTAATTCTCCTAGTGGCCAAATTCTTTCAAGAAGAATAGGACGTAACGAATGACATGGTGAGGAGAATGAATAACCTAGTTAAATTACAGCAGATCAGAGAGCAGCTGGTTGAGAAGTCAAGAGTTCATCAGAAAAAAATCAAAGAAGCCTTTGATAGGAAGGCAAAAGTGGACAATTTCCAAGTTGGTGACTAGGTTCTGAAATGGGATGCATTGAAGGAAAATAAAGGGAATCATAGTAATTTTGACTCCTTATGGACAAGTCCGTTTGTCATCGCTCAAATTCAGCAGAACAATACCTTTATTCTGCACAGTCTAAAAGGAGAAGATGTTTTTGGTGGCCCAGTTAATGGGAGGTTCTTGAAACTTTATTTCATTTAAGGCTTTAAAGCCTTGATATTGTAAATATGTTTTTTAGCTTTTATTTTCTATGAAAAATAAACTCCATGCCCAATGGAACACTAGCAGATAGATTTGATTTTGGTTTTATAGGAAAGGCATTGGTTTGTGGTTTTTGAAACCTCATAGGGAGGCTTTCATCCCCAGAAGGAGCCAGTGTTAGCCCCTGAGGTGCAGTGCTACTATTTTTAGTGAAAATGTCCCCTGTCTGAGCTCCGATGGCCACATCTCCTCTGCTCCGCTTTGTCCATAAGCCAAACTTCAAAAGATTACTCTCGTATATATAATCGCATCGGGTCCTAATCCAAATGGATCCAGATATGCTCTCTGAGTCTTCAAAAGCTAGTAAAATCATGCCAAAGATCAAAACCATTGCAGGAGAAGAACCCTTAGAATGGTGAAAAAACACTATCAGGAGGCAAAAACCAAAGGAAACATTAAGAAAACTGAATATAGGAGGTCTAAATAATGAAATGGACAACAACCATCAGATCTGGATGATCAATGGTCCAAATCTAATTAGCGGGTCGCAATCGGCGGATTGAGGGCGAACCATATAAACTTGCGGTGACAATCGGCGGAGTCAACTAGAACCATCGATCAAGCGGGTAGATCGACGACCCATGTTACATCACAAGATCACTATTAGACAACACAACAGAGTGCTCACCATGGGCCTGGGGCATGAGCGATATGTGATTGCGATCAATGGCATCGACGGATCACAATCAGGGAAACATTATGGAGAGGGGCATTTATACATGTATATGTGCGATGCCATTAGCAAGACCCGATAGCTATATAGGAAATACTGCATAGATTTTCAGATCTGCCAAAAGGCATTGATTAATGTATTTTTGCATATTTTGTTATTTAACAAAATATAAAGTGACATCACCGATGTGATAAAACCTGAACCCAAAGGGATTCGGGAATGAAAATACATAATATTTCAGATCCGCCAAAGCCATTTTTTCAGGATTTTTAGTGTTTTTTAATGTATTTCAAAACACGAAAGGATGCCTTGGAAACAAAGTCAAAGCAACTTGTGATAACAATTAAGGGCAGACCCAATAGAGGAATAGACCATATTTGAGGGCTTTTGAAGTTCAAAATGAACTATGTTTTGACGGAATTTCACAGTATTGCATCATTTCTGCATGTTAACAGAAAGCAGCCATTTAAAGTATTTCAAAGGCCCAATGAACTCATCCAGAAAGAGGTCGGGAGATAGAGGCTGGAGGGATAAAAATCCAAAGTACAACGCAGCCAAAACCAACAAACGTGATGATGGAGCATCGTTGGCACGAGCGAGCACCCTGACAATGCAACAAATTACCAGAATGCGGTTACTCTGCTATTAGAAAATAAACCTTCGAGCTCATGTGTCTTTATTCATGGCATCAAGTCAATGAAAAGATAGAGAGGATAGACTAAGACATGTCGAGCCTTTGAGAGCCCAAGAGCATTGTAAAAAAGCCTATAAACAGCGAAAAGTTAGAAGTATGAGGGGTTCAACTTTTGGAGACTGTGGATACTCTGCTACTCTAGCTTCTCATCTTCATTCCAAAAATATAAGCTTCTTTTGTTGTTACATGTTCAATTCCCATTTTCTCTTTTGTTCTAAGCTTGCACTTCAATAGGTTATTCATGTTTTCTTCTGTGTCTAATGCTAGATAATTTTCATCTTATCTCTGTGTTGCTAAATTATATTTGCAAGCTTCATTTACTTCATGTATGCATCTGCTCGTACAATTAGTATTCTCGATATATCCATTGAATCTATAAACTATTGAGCATTAGTGGTCTAAAGCCTTGTAAAGCTAAGGGTGTTCATGCATGTCTTGAGTGAAAAAAAAATTGAAACAGTCACCTGACTTGATCCAAACCATCATCCATTCCAATAGTTCAGAGAACAATATTGAAGATTTATATGTTACGAGGCATCTTTGAGCTACAACCTAGGAGATCTTCCTAGAGTGATAACAGTGGCAATGCCTTAGCTATTTCTAGTTTAAAACACATCATTTTCTCAACATCATGCAAATCTTTACTTTAATAATTATCTTCCCTACAGAGAGTTAAACACACACTTATCTGATTTCAGCAATAAACACATAAGCTTAATTGTACTTATCTGAATTTGGCAGTATAATCTGTCAACTATTGATTCAAGTACAACTAGGAACATTGATTTACCTCCCAACAATGAGACTCGCTTTCAGGCCAAGTCTCCCCCCGAGATGTCACCACATGCAGGTTGATCTCTTGTAGACTAAAAATCTTACTTTTATAGATATATGGTCTTAACCAGACATAGCACCTGGAACTCTGTCTGTCATATCAAAGAAAAACCTTTTCTTCCTTTTGTCTCTTCCTTATCTTTGGTACACATTGCCCTCTTGATTTCTTCCCTTGATAATTAATCTACAAGGAAGTAGGTAGGGTTAGGTAACTGCCCATCCCAACTACCTGACATGTGAGAGTTACATAATCACCATTATTAAGACATTTGTCTCATGCACATTTTTAATCAAAATAATAAAATATAAACTTCAATAATAATATACAATTTGTTTGTTACAGTAATTAAATATTTACAATTTACTGGGGACATCACATCGCCCCACCCTAAGATTAAACATCGTCCCTATGCTTTTCTTCTGCAAATAAATTTGGACAAGTTTCTTTGATCACTTGTTCATCCTCCCAAGTTGCCTCTTCTGGCCCAAAGTGCTGCCATTGCACTTTAACTTGGGTGATAACTCATTTCTACAACCTTACTTCTCTTCGATTGAGTATAACTAGATGTTCGACCAAGAATTTTCCTTTTGGTTCGACCTACACGTAGGAAAATTTTAGTCAATTCTTTTCCTTGGCAACTTTCCTTGCCATCTTTATTATTACAAAAATTAAATTACCTATATATCTTGTGGCTAGGCAAAGCGACCTAGTAGGCTGTTGGTCCGATTTGAGCCAAAATCGGGGTGCCAATTTGGAACATCCGCTCCATTGTAATGTACTTTTCTTGGTTCGTACCCATACATAAACATGATCTCCAATTTGAAATTCTCGGAAACTTATCTTTCAATCAGCAAAGTTCTTTTGTCTATCTTACGTAACCTTTAAATTAGATTGTACACGTTTAACCATCTCCTCCATTTCTTTTAACATGTCCACCCCCAACATCAACTTATCCTCTATCCCACCCCAACTCGAAGGTGTCATGAACTTTCATCCATAAAGTACTTCAAACAAACTTATTTGTTGTGATGTGTGGTAACCATTGTTATAAGAAAATTGTACCAAATGTATGTAGTCCTCCCATTTGGATGGTTGCTACATTACGTAAGTCTGCAGCATATCTTCAATAGTAGCATTTATAGGCTCCATTTTTGGTTTCTTGGGCACATCATTATCATCAAACATGTCTTCTAATGGAGTTAGTCCAGCAGGAAAAAAGTTATCCTTTAGGTCAATGAACTCAGCCTCGGCTTTGGCTGTTTCTTCTAAATGCATATGTTTCAGCTCTTGTATCTTTGCATTGTCAAAAACAATTGGTTTAAGGATTTGTCTAGCTGTTGCAACTGTTACAGCCTGCTGATTTTCTTCTATTAGCTATTGCGAATCGTTTACGGCATCCATGTCAACGTTTGTATTCGAAAATTCACCCTCAAGAGTGAGGAAATTGTTAATCTGGGCATCATTTTGAAACACTTGCCAATATTTAACATTGTTAGGGACTAAGGGTCTATGTTTTATCTCAGCAGTGAAATGGTGATTTGGTTCAAATGGAAGCTTGCATGTACTAGCAAAAGTTGCTAGGTTGTGAGCATGAATATTATGGTCTCTTGAAATTTTGGCAAGCTTGGATTCATTGAAAGACTTGAGTATTTATGTGGCAGCAGTCCTATAAGATCTCATTCTATTGTCATTGCTAACAATGTTTTTTTTTCTATGTTAAGACTAACCTAAGTACCCACGGGGGATTTGAACCGGTGACCTATCGCAAGGAGTGCCTTAATAGCGCACCCATTCACCATCAATCCAAAGCCCCGTGGGCGTCATTGCTAACAAAGTTACCTTTAATTTGTTGTATAATTAAATCGGAGTCACCAAGAATGGACACTTTTGCAGCTCCTAGCGCTTTGAGCAATTTAAGGCCTAAGAGGTGTTTAGTCAATTTATTGTTATCTAAATTGCTAGTATTAATTGTCAACCCGGGGCTCGTAAGCTGATGAAGTGAGGGTGTACTATATGTACTTAAGTAACTTTCTTAGAGCTTCTGTTGTTTAGGGGGGTTGTTTATGATTAACTTATCTTCCTAAAATGGAATGATGATTATAGACAAATGAGTGCAAGTGTGTGAAAGGTGATCTCTATATGAGTGAAAGTGTGTGTGATGGTGATTTCTAATTGCTTGCTGAATTTGTAAGAGAAAAACTTGAAAATGAATAAATAAAAATGACTTGAAAGTAAATGACCACAATCCAATGGCATTAGTCTCTATCCATACTGCTGCAAATAAAAGAAATAAGAAAATCACTTCAAGGATTGATGTTAATGATAATCTCCTTCTAACTCTCTGCTTCTACTGCGTATTTGCATAAAACACGATTAGAAGGTAGCTGAAGACAAATCCAAGAATTGATAAAAACTCTAATCTACTTTAATTGACAAATTGTAACACTACTAAGCCTTTTCCAACATACTGCTTCCTACATATGTGATTATGTGTAACAAGTGGAAAAAGTGTTAGTATCACAAGCCAAGTCTACTCAAATACAAGCTGCAATTAATCAATGTTCTGTTCTCTTGAAAAATAAGCCATTCATGATAAAGAGAGCATAAATTAGTTAGCATCCAACTTGTAAAACTACACTAAAACTAGTCTAGAA
>APFE031394765.1:0-34919 GCA_000404065.3 Pinus taeda
AGGAAATCACAATGCTACTAGGCGAGACCCCATGGGAGTTGGATCAAAGACTGAAGTGCACAATTCGTGAAGTGAACAGGATGTTGATAGATGGGCAGCACCACAAATGGTTTTTAGCATCATTAATGCCACATATACAGAACGCACTGTCACAACAGAGGCTAAGCACTCATGTTGAGGCCTTGGAGGTTGCAATGAGATTGCATGAGACCTTGATACAAGATCCCAACTTGGGAGTTCAACAGATTCACACGCAGTTGAAAAACGTGTGCCTGGAAATGCAGAGTTTGAAACAAGACAGGACAACCCTTCCAGAGATGCACGATGAGGTATGGTGCATAAAAGATAAGGGTCAGGGGCACGACAAGGACCACTTCCTAGTGTTCGTGAATTACCTTGTGGGAGGAGGGATAATGCCACTAAGACCAGAGGCACAAGAAGGACCAAGCACGATGTCGGCACTATGATGCGCGATTTGTCAAATAGGAGGAAAGCATGATACAGATAACTGCCATCTCTTATAGAAGTATACACAGAATTCACAGCAGTTGTTCTGTAATTTTTGTAGGTCAGTGGGACATGATGAATGCACTTGTTGAAGTTATGAGCTGATGATGGATCAAACTCCTACCTAAAGAGCTCAGGCAAAAACACGGCCCCTCGATCAAAACAAAGGAATGGAGCACACCGGATTTTAGGAGCGCGGACGAGGCCGAGGTGGAGGGGGACCAGGAAGAGGTCGCAAACAACTGATATGTTACAATTGCGGAGGGCTAGGGCATTATGCCTGTGATTCTATGAATTTAACATGACCATCATGCTTGTATTGTACATTTTTTGATCATGAGATGGAGGATTATTCCACACTGATAGTGAGGTTGTGTGATAAAGGACCACTCCAACCTCTCCCGACTCAAAACCTACAAATAATGAGGTCTAAGCCATGCGAGGAAGACCCTAATGCAAATATTGTGCTCCAGAGTGGAATTATGACAGGGGATGACAAAGGCAAGCATCCTGAAAAAAGTACCTCGGTTCACAAGGCTGCAATGAAGGAACCATAATTTGATTTGGAGAACGCTAAGGAGACCTTCATGGAAGCTAAGTGGAGCTTTGTTGATGCCTCCACTTCAGGAAGTAAAGACATACTAGAGCCATAAATGGACCCATAGATGCTCATTATGTTCTTGGAGACATGCATGAAGTTGTTGCATGACAATAGGGCTGTAAAGGGGCTACAAGAACTCATAACTAGATGTGTTGGGGCTACGCTAGGATAACCGTGTGTAGTCCAAAAGCTTGGGAAGCACACGACATGAAAATGAAAGGAGATGAGATTGACCGTGCAAATTTAGGAATATGAGATGGACCAAGTGATTCTGGATCTAGGATCAGATGCGAATGTCCTACCAAAGCACACATGGGAGCGCATGGGCAGTCCTACGCTGCAATGGTCTCCTATCCAACTGCGAATGGCAAACCAGCAAAAGATCCTAACTATGGGGAGATTGCAGGGAATCATAGTAGATATCGAAGGAGAAAGCGTGCTAGCATATCTCGAAGTGATAGAGATTGTTGATGACAGCAATCCCTACCCCGTGCTATTGGGAATATATTGGGCCACTGACATGAATGGAGTGATAAATCTAAAGAAGCACAAGATGATCTTTGATAAAAAGTATCTACGCATAGTGATACCTTTAGACCCTACAAAAGGATCATACTACATAGAGCCAGTGCGTGACTATGACAATGACGAGGATCTGCACTGCATCTACAAGATAACCGCGTGGGAGCAAGACTGGGTAAATCCAACTCCGGATGGCCAAATCTCTTGGGAGCATGAAAGCTCCTGCACATCAGATTCTAATAAGGAGATAAAATGATGGTAGAACTAGTTACACGAGGTAACCACGCTCAATTGTAACATGATGACGAGGTCATTACACTATGTAGCAACCGAGGTAAGATATTTGCCTACATATGACGGGTTAAGTGAGATGGATGACTTCTTGAACAAATTTGAAAGAGAGGTATCGGAACAGCAGTGCTTCAACATTCTAAAATGGCTACTGTGAGCTATGCCCAGAAGATGGTGGGGTACGTACCAAAGAAGTTTTGAGGACTGGCATGACTGCAGGAGGATGATGCACATGCGGTTTGGGAAGCCTTTGATGCCATTAATAGACAAGATTGTTGGATGAACCGACCTACGCAACCACATATCCAAGTCGATATAGGCATACGGTGTGAAACCTGCATGAATGCACATAGTCCTCACAATAGGAGACACGATCAGTAGGCAGGTGTGGGTAAGACAATGGTGCGAATGACCCCTCTGGTTGGGACCACGAAGTATGGAAAGACCAAGTGCGCAAAAGGATATCTATGTAGAAACCCTTAAAAAAGTACACGAAGCACTGAACAAGGCCCATAATGTGAAGCAAATTGACTAGGACCTGTACGTATCGGCAGTTCTATGGGCTTATAGGACCGTGTACAAGAACTTGACTGTGCAGGCACCGCTAGGGCTGGAGTATAAGGAAAACCCTGTAGGCCCTATAATACATGAAAATCTTAGACCGCGCATGATAGCACCAGTAAATATGACAGTTTATAGAACCTTGGAAGAAGAAATCCAACAAGGAAATTCTAGGCTCCAAGAACTTGAAGAAGAAAAGGTACGATTAAGGAAGAAAGGCACTCTAGCAGACGTGGAAGTCAAGAAGTTGGAAGACGAGATAAGGGAAGATTTTCTCGGTAAAAGGACCAGGGTGATAGGGCAAGATGCACACGATCACAATGATAAATTTTAGGCCTATCGCTATGAATTGATCAGTCTGATGCCTTGGCTTGGACCGCACATTACTAAGCAAGTTGACTAGGGTAGCGCGGTGCCGATGATGAAGTACGCGATGCCGCCCATCAAAATAAAAGGTGGGTATTTTCCAGGAATCATGATGGAGAACAGGATGAAGCTTTACACAGGTGGTGTGACTACTTGACTAGCCAAGGGAAGTACAGTATTAGTGCTCTAGGAAGTTGAAAGGAAGCGCGGGACTATAAACTATTTTGCTCGGGAGCTGTGCACAGAAGTAAAGAGTCACAAATTCCGCTATTGTGCATGGGGGCCTACGCAACCACATGGGTTGGCTAGAAAGTGACCATTAAAGTCACTATTAATGATGGGATGCTCAACTTGAGACCAAATGGAGTGGGCGGAAGGCATTTAAGATGCAATTTATGGGAAGGATTTGGGAAAATTTGCTGCCAAGGGAGCATTAATGAACTAGATTTGGGGGGAACAGTCAAATTCAAATTCAAAAAGCGTTATAAATTACAAGGGGCTACCCAGCAAACAACACTTGGTCATTTGCAAATTGAGCTATTGAGCAGAGCCTCTGTTTGTTTTGTGCCGAGCGTTGATTGAGCCTCTGAGTTCACGAGTGATAGATTTCTGGACAGACATGATTACAACAACTACAGAAGTTATGGAAATAACCGAAATGACCACTGAAGAGGCCGCGCAGGCCCTAACTGTAGATGATTCTCTGGAAGGTACCAAGATTGTGGCAGAAATCCCGAAATCATTACACATGCCAAGACCAAAGAAGGATAAACAAGCGATGGTTCTCATACATATGTCCTTGCGGAACCCACTGCACACTAAGCTGTCAATGGAGGACAAGGGGAAAGTCATCACCATAGAAACTGATGAAGTAGAAGAAGATCTGGAGGACCTTATCATCGAAGAGGATGTGGACAACGACATGGAGGAGGAAATTGAGCTTGCGCACCCCTCGAAAAAGCTGCCCGCTTATGTTCCCCCAAGGAAAGGGAAGGCTAAAGTGCCCAAGGACCTTGACAAGACCAAGAGCTCACTCCAAACCCCGCTCCTCCTAGACAACATTATGTTTGAGGGCACACACTTGGGATGGGTGCCAAGCTTAAAATTTGAAGATTGGGACCTCGCTAACCACGAGAATTTCCCTCACCTTGAGACCACACACCTCATGAAGTCTAAGAAGAACACTACAGCAGGGGTTACAAAATTAGATCTGTGAAAGTGGTTGTGAGGAGTGGAAAAGGTAGGGCTACTTAACCTACTCTAGGTGTCGCATTTCCACTGCACCCCAATAACAATTTTTGTCATCAGGTAGCTGCTCTACCTCATGCATGGTGGGTGTCTATGGCTGGAGAAGCCCATCCCCATCATGGAAGACTTGATTCACCGCATTACCTGGCTGTCATGCAAAGGGGAGGACCCTGTAGACATCTCAAAGGGGAAGAGCAATGACTTGGCCATTGTGGAGGCCATGAAGAAGAAGTACAAGCTAGCAAAGAAGAAAAAGGGCTACGCCATATCCAGTATCAATGACAAAGCGATGAAAGTGGCAACCCAAATACTGCCCGGTAAGATTATGCGCAAGTGTCGTGCGGATGAGGTACCCGCGCCAGTGGTAGCATTGGTTGAGTAATGCATGAAGGGGGTCCAGTTTAATTGGTCTGAGTTCCTCTACAAGGAGTTCCTAGAAAATTGTCGCGAGGCCCAAGAACAAGGCAAAACATTCCATTATACATGGCTTCTACTATCCATAATGCTCATGGCCAGGGAACTGTAAGAGGATAGTCAATTCCCCATAATTGGCAAGGATCTTCCAGAGGTTGTGAAGTACACTTTGCTCTGAGCCACAAAGGATGCAAATAGGATCCATGACAACAAGATATTTTGGGGATTTCATGGAGATGAACCTCAAAATAGGGATTAACCACAAGCCGCGATTGTCACCCATTGTCTATAACAACCTACAGAGTTTAAAGTAGACATCCACAGCATATACATCAGAGCGTGCAAGGACTCGGCCAAGAAATGGAGAGAGCTACCCTTTATAGCCACAGGTGATGTAATCTTCAATGTACTAGAGACATGGCCGCCAAAGTGATGCACTCCAAACATTGTGGAAATATAGAAGTCAACAGTGCAAAGGAGGAAAGAGGAGGCCAAACTGTGCATGGCACAGTTAGTGGAGAAACGAAGGAAGGAGGTAGTGGTATTATAAGTGTAGGTGGCGCAGGACGCTGCATAGTAAAGAACTGAATAGGAAAAGGCTGTAATAGCAACAACTATGTAGGAGGCAGCCACGAAAGCATGCAAGGTTCAAACATCGTCTTCGCATGGGCAGGAACCAGAGGAAGAAGGAGGCACGTACCCTCAAACTGCATCAACACAGTCGAAGCGCTAGCACCTGGCCGAGCAGACAGGGCCACGCAAGAAGGTCAAGGCATCGAAGTTGTCTATTGATTGGATCACCCTAACCAAGGGTGATCTGCATGAAATCGCTGAGACAGTGTGTGATGTCACCTCCGAGGCCCTCCAAAATTTCATTCAGGAGAACCAGATTGTGTTGGGATCCCTCAAAGTGCAACTGCAGGAGTTGTAGGTGTGCCCTCCTCCAGCTAGTACCCTTTCTACCAGACTGATAGTCAGAACAACTACAGAAGAACAAATGTTGCGCGCTCAGGTGAGGAATACCATAGTGCTACTAGAAGGGGCACTAGTTACAATAAATGAGGCTGACAAGCCTATGGTTAGAATGTTGAACGGTCTCGACACAAACATGGCTGCACACCCGTGGGAGACCTTATATGTTCTGCATGATGGGATAATTGCAGAACTGCAGGCGAGGGAGATCTGCGCACTGCAACTCCTCAATGAGTAGAAAATCAAAATGGAATAGTTGATCTTGCAACATGACGAAGTGGTGTCACAGAATCGAGAACTGGTATAGGTACTAGATGAAGCTTGCCAAAGCATCCTGGCTGGCCATCCCAACAGACACACCAGCAGAGGAGTGCATCCACAAGCTAGTAGTAGGGGTATGAGAGGTGTAGGAGGAAATAACAAAGGTTTAGCTGGAGCCAAACCTTCAGATCGTCGAGCTGTGGTTAAAGGTGCAGTCGTCCACCCCTCTGGAAGTCAGAGAACAACGCACTAGCGTTATTACAGTGGGACTGGTCAAGATTGACAGTGTAGTGTGAGACTACACCAGCATGTTGGAAGAGTCATTTGAGGTCTTCACAAATCTGCAGGACGACCCCAACATCCAGCGCTTAGAGACAGAGGTGAGAGAACTCCAACAACAATATGAAAACATTAAGGGAACTGCGTAGATGGTGGCCCTCACTCATAGGCTCACATGGATGCAATAGGCCAAAGCACTAAAAGAACAGGGGGATGCGGCGCGACACAAGGAAGCAGTCCTAAAGGCGTGCATTCAGCCTTGGATCAACAAGGCCTTCACCATCACAACATAAATCGAAGGCAATCTCGCACACATGCATGGGATATAGGCATAGATGCAGACAACCACTTGCGACACTGTGGTCGTGGAACAATCCATGTAGTAGATCTAGCAGGTAGCAGCTCAGTGCGCTGCTAACCTTGCAGCAGTTCGAGCAGTGTTGGAAGGACTCCACGTGAAGATCTCCGCACCGATAGAGTGACTCGAGGGTGAGTCACGATGTTTGTTTTGGGGACATGTTTGGCATGGAATCCCCCTAAGGCATGTTTTTGGGCTTAAAGCCCAATTTTGACGAAATCTTCTTGAAAAGCTCGTCGAATTGTGGGTGCGGAGCGCAAAATTATGATAGAGTCACAGGATTGTCTTCCCTTGTTTTTATAATGTAATGTCAGCTTGATAGACCTACCCATGGGCCATGGACCATGGGATTGTATAAATAGAGCGAGGCTCTAAGTAGAGAAGATAGGAAGAAAGAATAGAAGAGCATGAGAAGTCTAAGTGATTAAGCTTAAGCGAAAAGTGTGTCTTTGGGTCGTAAGGTAGGGAAAGGCTCTGCAGCTGAGTGCGCAGAGGCCTAGTAGTCTACAACTGAGTGCGTAGACCCATGCAATTGAGTGTGAAAGGCAGGTTAACTCTATAACCATTGGAAGAATCAATAAAGAGAAGTTTACCATATTTCTGTGCATATTTTCCTATTTTAATATATGATTGGGCATAATTTTCAAGTATATTGTTTATTTGTTGCGTGAACTTATAGGAATGTTTTGTATAACTAATTATAACGTAAGACATCCAAGTACACAAAGGTAATTAACTAGTATAGAAAGATAAGTAAGATCTTGATTAATAGCGTAGAGCATGGCTCTAGCAGCGTGGAAGCTCCACAACCCCTGGTTAGGGCTGCATGAACGCAGTGTATCAGGGCATGAGGAAGAGGGAAGTGCGCGAAGTAACCTGCGTGCAGGGACAAATGGTGGGACCAATCGAACCTCTTAGACATCTCAAGGGTGCAAAAACCTGGTTCTAGAACCCTCCCATACTACTTCGGGTGAGATCTCAGGCCACGCTCCATAGACTGTTACCGAAAGGGCCAGTAGTACAGGGATTTGTTTGGCTAATTAACTCCGAACCTGGGTCAAGCCCCAACAAGCCAACATAAGCCTCAATCTTGTCAAAACTATTTATTCAACACTTAAAATCTCATTCTTCACTTCGATCTTATAGCTCTGCCATTCCCATCACATCTAGGAACCTTCGTTACACTCAACACAATTTTTCTAATGTAAATCTGTTTTTCATGTCTTTTGTTGCTTTTCTGTCACTTTTTGTGTTGTAGTTTGTGTGAGTGTCATTTTCTTGGTTTCATTGAACAATTGTTGTCATTTTAATGCATGTTAGCTTGTAGAAGCATTGTTTCAAGTTTTGCATTGCATCTCCTTGTTGTTGCATGCATGACATTGTTTCTGAACTAACGGTCATCATTGTGGTGACTCGCTTCAGAAACTTCATTATTTTCCCATTTTATTGAATCCTATAATCATTGATTGCATGCATGTTCATTCACTCATGTTTTACCTAGTTTCGCACATGCATTCAGTCCAAGCTATTTTCAGTCGCTCGTTGGTGGGTCTGAGATGCCTTGGCCTAGACCTTGCCTTGCCCGGCTTCCACTACACATTTTTGGTATGGAAGGCCTTTCCTTCCTCCCATGAATTGCACAAAGCTTGCCTCAAACTTTCCTCCCAAGTTTTCTATGCACAATTCTGAGAGGAAGTGCCTCAGTTGGCACCCAAAATTGCGCAATGCAATTTTCCCGGGTTGCAACCATGCTGACTAAAACTATGCATTGAGCATTTTCAGTCCTTAGTAGGACAAAGTGGTCTTTTCTATGCATAGTTTCAACATTCAATCAACTCATTAATATTTCAAACTATGTTTTGCGTAGTTCTGGTGGTCAGTCTCCCAGCCTCCCAGTGAAAATTACACAAATCTTCCAGTAACTCACCTAGGTGTGTCACATGTTAGTCTTCAAGTTTATTTTGGTTGTCAGCTTACATTGTGCTTGCCATGAGTGTTTCTCTATCCCCAGGTATCACAGGTGTTCAATAGTCTCTCATTCGTACAAGTACAATGGCTTTTAAGAGAGCGGGGTTAAAGGACACCATTGAGAACACAACTAGAGATATGGTCGAGAAAATGTCTATGAGCTTGCCCATCTATGAAGACACTAAGTTGTTCATAGACAAGGATATCAAGATCAAATGGTAGGACATCAATGACATCTTTTTAGGCACCTTTGAGGAGAATTTAGAGGACTGTAGATTCTATGTGAACATACACAAGTCTAGCTTGTACTAGATTGCATGCAGGTATCTCGCGTTTCCATGTGCGAACACGTTCCACTAGATTGTCTCACATACTGATCTATAGACAATGGTGTTGAGAAGTGCCAGTGGAACAAAACTTACTACCTTCATGGTAGAGGACTTCCAGGTGATATATCACTTGTCCCAGCTAATGGTCACAATGGATACACCCTTCACCAGGCACAAAAACAGTGTAAACTCAAGAGACATCTAAGTTCATGACAACACCCAACTAAGTTTATAAGACAAGGATATTGTGGAAGTCTTAGCAACTCTTGGTCATCTTCAAATGCCGCTTATACGACCAAGAGAGTACAGAAACATTCCCACAGGGTTGGGTGATTGTGTTGGATCAACTGATAAACGAAGGAAGATCTTTCAACTGGTCTGATATGTTGGCTCTCTAGTTGAAGGGACAATTAACAGATGCCCGACATCCGCCCAAGGGTTAGCAATCAAAGATTTTCATGTCCAATTACATATTTGATGCGAAATGTTTCAATCAGCAGTTCCCTAGCTTGGGTTGAGCATGGACACCTTCAGAAACCTTTGTGCCCACCTATTGAAAGTTGTTCTTCGGGTGCAGCTTTAGTGGAGTTATAATACAACTAGCAAAACACTTCGTCAACCCCGATGTACATGATGATCTTTGACTAGAATGAGGCAACAATGGATGGATTGGTTAACACAGTAGATTGTTATGCCTCACCCCTTGGCAACTTTGTCTGGATGTACAACGCAAAGAAGGCTCTACATGATTTACCGAAGTTTTCCATGGATAAGATGGTCATGCAAGAGGTTGCATACCATATCTCGACAGGGTTGTCAGTAAGACTACATAGGAAGAAGAAGGCACCTTGACCACTCTTCCTTTGTGGATCGGGTTGTATGAGATCCAAAATATGAAGTCAGTTGAGGCCAAGATGAAGGAATTCAAGAGGTTCACCTTTGGCACCAAAATTTTCAATCCATATGACCTGAATCACTTAGTAGAAGACCACTGTATGATAGTTTATCATCCTTGGATCCACGAGGCATGTCATTGGCTTTAGGAAGACTTATGGAGATACTGCTATAACTTCTCAAGACTCAATGAACTGGTCGAAATGGTTGTAGAATGGTTAGCAGCATAGAAGGCAACAACATCTCAGAGAGAAGCAACATGAACAAAAACAGACGGCAGTAGATCTGTGCTTGACAAAGGCAAGAGGAAGGTTTTCAATAGTGCAGAGGAGGAGAAAAGCTACAAGTTCAAAGAAGATCCACTTGTGTTAAGAGCATCTCTGGAGATTGAGGAAAATAGGCGACAACAGGATAGAAGGATTGCACAAACACAGAGGGAGAAGGAGAAGATGGAGGAGGCAGAAAAGGAGTTGCAAGAGATGAAGCAAAAACTAAGGGAAGAACAAGAGTTGTGCAGAAGAGAGAAGGAAGTGCAACAGGAACAATAAGAGGATCAACATGCACACATCGATGAAGGTTATTGATTCATCCTAATAGCTGGCAGATAACAAACAAGGTGAGTAGTCGTAGGAGGAGGACTTCGCTCAGGAGGTTGAACAGATGTTGGAACAAATGGACATGGATGTGGTTCATCCCAAGCTAGATCAGGATATTGACCTCATGCCTACGGACCAAGATGTCACCTCACTGGCTTCACCATATCCGGGAGCAGAGAAATTCCCAAACAATCAAGGAGACACTAAAATCCTTGAGGACAATCCAGAAGCAGATGTGCACAACATATCCTTTGACGAGTCACAACATAGAGTTGTGTAGTTACACAGAGTGCCAACTCCAAATGTACATGTATCTCCTGTGTAGTTTGAATAACGAGTGATCGTGTTCGATATGTGCAGACATCCAACTGCATTGACCAATGCTACAAAGCCATATGATGAAGCCACCAGCTCAAGTGTTAGATTCTTGATAGCTGAGAATGAGCGCATGGCTAAGGAGCTACAAGCAACCAAGCAGGGAGAAGAGCAAGATACATCATCCACCAGAGCAAAGTTGAGGAAAGTGATACTTGATGAAGTATCATCTCTCAAGATAGTCATGCAGAAGTTGTACTTCAAGTTTGTCACCGTGCATAAGTTAGTTTTCCATCTTAACTATTGGAAGCAACGTTGTGCTAGGAGAGCACGCATATTGTCATACATGCACACTATTGTCGATCACATGTAGATATGGACAATGAGGTACAAGGGAGCCCCATTTTACTTACCAAAGATGATGAAGCCAAAGGTAGTGGAGTTGAAGGCATGCATCCAGAGTCAAATCCAGAACTATGAAGAAATCCCCCAGCTCATCACCAACTTACAGGCTTCACATGCACAAGTGTTCAGGAGCATGGATGTCATTGTGCGCATGCGTGTGCTCCCATCCATTGGCACATTCATTGAGGCAAAAGAAAAGAACCAAGTCTGACTGGAGATGGACATCTACTTCAATTAGCTGATGTGCATAGACACCAGCGTAGACTCGCAGATGAGCGTAGACACTATACATTAGTATTTCATTCGTCATGTTGCACTCAAGACCATGATGTGGATGCTATATGACGAGTTGGACAAAGGTTCCAAATCAGTGTACCCGGATGCAACAGAGGTAAGAGTTCACTTTTAGAAGGATGTCACCATAGAATACGCGGACACCAAAACAAACTACCAAACTTGGCATTAGTTCACCACCATCGATCATCGAGAGGATGTCGATGATTTAGTCTTCCCACAGTTGTCTGAGTCTTAGTGATGTCTTGTTTGGCTTACTCAAGCCCATTTTTGGTTCACATGGGTACATGTGTAGATTATATTGTAAACATGTTGTAAAGTGAAAGACCAAGTGTTAATAGTAGAATGTAAACAATCATGTGTAAGTTGAAGAGTCGTGAGGATAGTTGAAGAGTCACAAAGGGGAATGTCAAGGGTCACTCCACCCTTTGCTATATATGGAATCTCATAACTCATTGTACATGCATTTGGGAGCCAAGCTTCTAATAGGTATAACTTAGAGAAATCTTGGAGTGTACTATAATGAGCCTTGGCCTCTCCACAGTGCAGTGCTAGTACATCTCTTTGGAGGAGCATTTGACATCGACTATAATGTTATGCTATCAGGGCTAGTGTTTGTCATGGTTGTATGTATGATTGGATATTTCACTCTTTTAATATAACAGAGCCAACACGTTTCATTCATATATTTTTATTGTAGTTCAGCTATCCTGGTTACTCTAATGATGTATGTAGCTATAATTTACGCATGTATGTATGGACTATTCCGTATGTGTTTGTATGAATCTTATTGAAGCGTGTTGTTGGTATAATCTATCACTTTTGAAATTCATCTATCTTGCATTCCATCTTGTGATGTCTTTCATCTCATGTGTTCCCTTTCAAGTTGTGTGCTATCACAGGCTTCCAAGGGGCGCACTCTTCTCCCCTTCCGTGTGTTAGAGACTTGCATGCACCTTCCTTGACCTTTTGCAAGATCACACTCATGATCCCAATAAGGATGTCTTACGTACCTCAGGGTGCAACTGCATTCAAGGTGATACCGTACTACTCAATGCTGGGACTCCTACTCTAAACGGTATGAGGTCTAGGTGGGACTTCTTTTTGGGGAGATCCGCTGACATGTTGGCGGGTCCAACACCGTCAACATTTTTGGCGCTAGGAGGTCTAGATGACAAGCTGAATCCTCACATCATGTTTTGAATATTCGCACATCTATCATGGATATTGTTATAGTTAACCCTCCATAATTTTTGTCCAATACAGATCCCTTTAAAGTCATGAGGGAGTTCTTTGATCACTTATCTTAACTCACGTATGATGGTGAAGATGAAGTGGCCTAGCCTAATCGCTTAGATGACTTCCTTTCATTCATGGAGAATGAAGAAGGTTTCGATGAAGCATAGGTTAGCATGTTGCTTGCACACACACTTTGCAAATTCCGAGAACTATGGTGCCGCAAAATTCTTCCCAATTGCATGCACTCATTTAAGCAGTTTAGTGATCTAATCGAATCTATTTTCCATCATTTTGATCTTGAAGCACTTCACAAAAAAAAAAAAAAAAAAAATGAAAGGCCCTGATTCACCTATGGATTTTTGGAAGCACTTACGTCTTCTCATGTTTGAAGCTTTGAAAAGTCAGATGAAATATCAATATCTTATCGACAGATTTGAATATTGCTATCATAAATCACTCTATCCAAAACTAATGAGAAAGATCAAACCCCGCTCAAAATAGTTCGGTAACGGAGCTGCGCAATCACAAGTGGACATAGTTGATGTGACAAGTGACTGTCCACCTTCCCCTCGTGAAACAACAACATCCCCATAGAGTGGTGTGGGAGAGCGTGCACACATGATTATTCAAATGGTACATTCTCCCACCCTCACTACTCTTAATTTCTATGCATATTTGGTTCGGAAGCTCATGGGTTGTCATATGCACTTGTTACCTCAATCTCCATCCCTGCATTCTTTTGATCGTCTAGATTGTACTCTCTCGTGTTCTTTCATTTCGGATTCTACAACTGTTGTGAATGAGGATAAAGCTATCAACGGAGTTGGTGTTGCACAACCAATCTTCTTTGTCATTTATGATGAGTATGATTGGGAAGATGAGCATCAACCTACAGTGAAGGATGGCTTCCTTCTATTCATGCCTCCTCTGATTTTTCCTGACATCTTTGGTATTTCTTCTATCTCTGATTTTTCATGGTGTAAATCCACCCACGGATACATCTATTTTTGATCATTCACAAAACACACCCGATGTAAGTCCATTGGTGTAAATCCATCCATGGATACATCTACTTTTGATCATTCGAACAACACACCCGATGTTAGTCCATCATTTGACAGTGGAGAGGACAAATATTTCATTTAAAATCCACTTTATTTTCATCTACTTCTTCCAGAAACACAGAGGGTGAACATTCTTGCTTCTAATCTACCCCTCTATATCATTCATTAGATCACGAGGATGATGATGAACTCATTGAATTTTCTAATCATAGCTATCATGATCTCTTTACTCCTGTACTTGATCACGATGTTGATTCAATCACTATTGATCTTTCAAAGCCATTTGTTTATGATGATCTTATTTTCAATGAAGTTGAACCCCCACAGGTTTTCGAGGCACTTCAACCCGAGATGATGGTTATGTTAGGCCCTAACTCTCTTTAGGTTAGTTTCACTTCCGATCAGGATATTTTTGAACTACCCAAGGCTCCTCATCACTCATCTGTATGCATTGAAGATCAATCTAACACACAGATCCGCTTCCTCCACCTGAATCACATGATCTTATCACTCATGCATTGGAGGAATCATACACAACAAGCACACTTGCAAGACGTAAGTCGCCTCTCTTTTTCATGTTTTCTTATATGTCACAGTAAAGAGAATGCATATGCTTATCATCTACACGTAGTGTGTCACAACACCATTGTAAGTCCACAGAGTGCTTGTCTTGAGATTTTACTCTTTTCTTTTTAGTGGACGTGTTTAAACTCGGAGTGTGTTGGTGTTCATTGTTATATCTTTCATGTTTGATGGTTTAATGGACTATGCTTTTCACGAACCATGCCTTCACCAACATGGGTAAACCAATGCACTAGTGGATACATTGGAAATATCACTTCACGTGAGTAGACCCATGCACCATTAGCTTCGGATTAGGAGTAGTGTTTTCTTGAATGCATGTTTGATTTATTGCTTTGTTTGTTTTCTTGCTTTCCTTCTTTGCTTACATGCTTTGCTTTCAAATTTACTTATGCTCTTTTCTTTATTTTTTTATCTGCTTTTCTACGTCCGTAGGTTATTTTTGCATGAAACTGTGTGTGACTCTAAAGACAAGCAGGGTAAAGTACAAGAGGACTTGTATAACTATAAAAACTTGGTTATCTGTCATCCTCTGTCTTTATGAAGAATTTTTTGTCTACAGCCAATGATAAACCAATGGAAAATATGTTTGTTCAAATTGAATCTCGATGAAAGCACAACACTTGTGCTCTAACTAGTACCACCTACTCTAGTCGATTGTTTTGGGTTAACCCTTGTTAGCCCAGTCAAGTAGAGTAAGGTGAGAGGGAAAACTTTAACAAGTATGTTAGAGATATATATAACATAATTCTCTAATGGAACAACCTTTTCTGCTCTCAATAAATCGGGATCCTTCTTCTACCTCTAAAATAAATAAATGCTTATGCACAGTTCTTGAAAAATGAAAATATGAAAATTTTGAAAAAATGAATAAGGTGAAGGCACAGAAAGGCTTCCTGCGCAGAGAGGTGATGCAGGTAACTCTGTCAGGGTCCTGACCAAGTTCGCTAGTAGTAGAGCGATGCTTGCGTTCCTTTGTGACTCCACTAGGGTACTGTCTAAGACTACTAGTAGCAGAGCAACACTAGAGATGAAACTTAAACTCTGACAGTCATACTACTTGTGCACCAAAATTTGTAGTCTATGTTGATTACATGTGATCTATCATTCTAGTTTAAGATGGTTACATGCGATACGTGACTTTGATCTAAGATGGTTTTGTTTGGAGCTAACCTAATGTGATATGCTTATACATGTTGATTTGATCAAAAAACTAGTTTGACTTGTTGTGACAGGAAGTGTTGGGAACGGGATCCCCCAAGGACAGTTTTGGGGCTAAAATCCCATGTTTGGATCGAATTTTGTAATAAAGTTGTAAAGACTCCGCATTTTGTGGTTGCGGAGCGTGAAGGTGTCATGAGTCATAAAGGGTTGTCCGTCCTTATTTTGTAAACTAAAGTTGGTTGTAAAAGATCTACCCATGCTCCACAGACCATGGGATTGTATAAAAAGAGCTAAGTAAGTAAGCTCTAAGAAGTAGAAGATAGTTTGGTAGAAGCAAGAAGTCTTGAGCAATAAGGAGAGAAGTCTAAGTTTCAGGTCTTAGAGTAGGTATAGGCTCTGCAGTTGAGTGCGCAGAGGCCTAGAGTGGAAGTCTGTAGCTGAGTGCGTGGACCCCTGCAACTGTGTCCGCAGGGAGGATAGAGTTTGTACTCATATAAAGATATCAATAAAGAGAAGCATTATACAAATTATGTGTCTTTGTTTCCTGTTAATAAATCTTGTCATATTGTGTATGAATTTCATTTAAAATACTTATGTGATGCGCGAATGTATGTAATTACATTGGATAATCGAACGCAAATAAGGATATATGTTTACATGGTGCTAACTATGATTGTTTAATAAGATAAGTAATATAATTAATCTAGTTTGGGAATCTGCATAGCACGCTACCCTAGCAACGCAAAAGTACCTGAACCATAGGTTAGGGTTGTGTGAATGTCAATCGTACCCCTTCATGGAGGTAATAAAGGGCAGAGTAGAGGGATAGATAGCCAAAGCCCTAGAACTCAAAGACCTACGCAAAAGAAGGAACATAAGGAATAAACTGACATCACGACCATCTCAGGGTGCAGAAACTTGGTTCCAACATCCCGCCATACTGCTTCGGGTGAGACTTCGGTCCACACTCTGCAGGTTGATGCCAAAAGGGCTGGTAGTGTAAGGATTTTTTTGGCTAACTAACGCTGAACCTGGGTCAGGCCCCTCCAAGCTAACAAATGGTTCTATTGCTGGGACCAAAATCTGCATAAGAGATGGGTGATGTCGTATGATTGGAATCCAACTAAGAAAGAGATCATAGACTGGTTGGATAGGAAGATCCATGAATTTGCGGCGCAAGAGAATAGAAATTCGTGACTAAAAAAGGAATAGTGGATGGACAGGTACCTATATACAAGGATCCACGAGATCTTTTTCTGTTCCTTTCTGGTTGAGCTATATGAGTGGATCGTGAAGATAGTATATAGCCAAGAAAGGTGGAGACTTGATGGTCCTATTGTCTGGACCTTGGAGTTAGTACAAATATTGGAAGCCTCTGAGGATAAGATTGTCCGTGCTGTCGATTATTGGCTCGATTGCATCATAGGTGGATTTTTGACTAAATTTGAGGTTGATACCTTAGTCAACGAACGTGAGGTGGGCAACACCTTTTCAAAGGTCTATGAGGTAAGTACTTTAAGTCTTTGAATACCTGGATTAAGATGTTATTGTGTGAAAAATGGGTTATGCAGCTACCTTGATGTTTGGAGCTACATGAAGCAGAAAAGTCTTACAGGAACGAAGGAAGAAAGGGTCCTGAATATAGTCCATTGATTTCACCTTCATTGGGTGATGAAGAGGGAGTAGCGTATGCTTCTCCGTGAAGTGATATTTAGTTAATACAAGGATTCCTGTGACTGCAACATCCACCCACACCACCTCCAACTTCACCACCATCTCTTGCAACTTCGCCCATACTGCCACCACCTACACTGTAGTTCAACATGGCAAATTCAGTGAAGCTGCCTTTGTTTAAAGGCTTGGGAAAGGAGAACCTGAACCATTTTTGGTTCATCGTAAAAGTTGTATGGGAAGCTTAGGGCGTTAGAAATGATCACATGAAGAAGGCAAAACTGGTGAGTGCTTTGCAAGATAGCGCGCTAACTTGGTACATTAAGTACTCTAATGATAACCCAAATTCTAGGTGGTAGACATCTAGACCACGCTGAATAAAGAATTCAATAGGCCTAAATCTGAGGCACAGTCGATTGTGGAGTTCAAGGAAATCACGATGAAACCATGTGAGACACCTTGGGAATTATATCAAAGGTTGAAGTGTAAAATCTACCAAGCTGATATGAACTTAACAGATGGACAACACCGCGAATGGTTCATGGCTTCGCTCCTGCCACACCTAAGGGTTGTGCTGTGACAACAGAAGATAACAACTCAGGCAGAGGCCTTTGAGATTGCAATGAGATTTCATGAAACATCGATGCAATATCCGAATCTAGGGGTTCAACAAATCTATGTGCAGTTGCAAAACCTTTGCATGGAAATGAAAATCTTGAAGCAAGAGAAAATAGTTCGGCCTAAGGTGTGTGAAGAGGTATGGTGCCTGAAATGTACAGGTCACCGGCATCACAAAGACCATTGCCTGGTCTTTGTAAACTATATTACAGGAGGAGGACCGATACCTTTGAGGCCAGAAGCTCAAGCAGGACCAAGCACAGGGCCTGTGTTGTGGTGTGCTATATGTCAAGTAGTAGGAAAACATACGACGGATAACTTTCATTTGCTGCAGAAGTTTGTACAAACATTGCAAAAATTGTTCTACAATTTCTTCAAAAATTGTTCTACAGAACACCCGCCTATAGGGTTCAGGCAGAAACACGCCCCCCTAACTAGAGTGCAGGGATGGTGCGAACAAGATTTCAGGGGCGCAAACAAAGTCGAGGTAGAGGAGGACCTAGCAGAGGTCGAGGTGTTGAAAATAATACTGAGAGGGGGTGGTGAATCAGTGTTATCAAATTATTTTTCAATTTATACAAACATTTGCAGATCTGACTAATGTATACCTTCCAGACTTATAATTTAATTTATTCTTTAGATGTTGATCATTAATCTGTGGTCAGAACCATATAACAGTAAACAGGAAAAATAGAGCAGAAAATCACACCAAAGAACACAAGTTATAAGATGGAAACCCAATGTGGGTGAAAACCACCTGTTGCAATATGTCTCTATCTTCTTTTAATTAGAAACTTCTTTTTACAATGATTCTGTATTGGTGCAATCTTATACCAGCATGCAGGCTTCAACCTGCGGAAGGCTACAACCTTCTCTCATTCTCCAGACTCTTCTGGAAAGGCGCTACAACCCCCTTAGCTCTTGTACTAGTTGAGGTACTAGTATGTAGGTGCTGACCTACGGAAGGCTTCAACCTTCTCTTTTCTTCCAGGAACCACGTTTCATAAATTTTCAAACTAGATCCATGAATATCAATCAAACATCAGATAGATCTGCAATCAACCAACTTCCTTGTACAAAAACTGAATCAATAAATTATTACCACACAGCAGTCATACACCAATTTAGAACCCTGAATACTGCAATAATAGACAAAAAAAGCTAAAACATATTTCAAGAAAAGTCTGCAACTTCACCAATAGAAACCTGCAAGTATCCGCACTTCCACTGTGTTGAGTATGTGCTCCTCTGTACTTGCATTGTGTCTGATCTGCACACCTCCGCACCTGCGCTCTGTCTGGTCTACGCACCTCTGCACCTGCGCTGCTCTGATCTGCGCACCTCCACACCTACGTTCCATCTGATCTGTGTACCTCTGCACCTGCGCTATGTCTAGTTTGCGCACCTCCACACCTGGTTTGTGTCTGGCCTACGCACCTTTGGGTATAGACAATTTATCAGTCTTCAATTATACCCCAGACTATTAGATTTATAGATCTGATCATGCGCCAAAGAGATCTCGACCCATCAGTAGATCCGACTTGTAATACTTAGGTTTCTCCTTGATTCAGGTCCAGCTATTGTCTCACGAACCGATCATCAGTATTTTAGATCTTATATTTCTTAAGATATTCAACACCTCTATCCCCAGCCAAATGATCTCCTTTCATTTTTATAGGCTAGGCCTTACTCAAACCATGGTCCAAAACCATAGAGATCCAAAGCTAGGGACCCAAAACTTGGGTTCAATGCTTTAGATGCAAAACCATGGACCAAAACCATAGGATCAAAAATGTCGGACTAAATACCATGGACAAACCATAATATTTCCCACGTGCGCGCATTTTTTCTCTGCATGAAAGTCCGTGTACTTTAGGTTCGTACTTTTTGTTCGGAACACCTGTGAACATGTCCACATCCTTTAAATAGCACACCTGCGGAACCTACCGATGACCGTAGCTTTGTGAACAGGAGCCTGGAGATATCTCATTTTCTACTATTCTGAGTATTCTGATCATCAATTCTTTGCTACTGACCTGCTGCACTATGATCTATCATTTGTGTGAGTTGCCATCAAGGACAACACTTGTATCATAATGCGAACAATCTCCTCCTTTGGACTTGATGGCAACCCTAAGTCACTCAAATTCATTCTCCCCCTTTCACATCAAGGGCAAAGGGTTATGCTCCCCCTGAGGCTATGCTAAATTTTCTGCTCTGCTGAGCTGTCCAAGCTCCCCTTGACTATAGGCAAGATCTGCAAGAAGATGTTCTGCAAGAGAAACATGACTTTATACACTATAAATGACCTTCCTACCACCAAAGACTCATACATCCATCTCCCAACCAAGTGGGAATTGACCAAAAATTTACACATGATAAATACAAAAACATTACTTCATTCATCCTAGGCATAGTGGGGAAACCAAGATAGTTCGTTACATGACCTTGATAAGAAAAGAAAAGAAATACATGACATAGAGAGCAAGTATTTGTCAATGATCATTCAGACCAACAACCATGTTCTCCCTCTACACCTGTTCCACCTGAAATCAAAACAACTGTGAAATTGAACCAAGATCTTCTAAGAAATGCCAACAATGCATATGCTCCCCCTGAACCTGTTCCAGATGATCTCTGTTAGACCCATTACAAACTCTTTTCATCCTGAGTCTGGCCCCACTGCTTTTATTCAAACCATAATATACGCGATTGTACCCACAGAAACCTGCATATGTACGCGAATTACGCACCTGAAACTCGCGAATAACCATTAATCTCTGAAAACAGATAAGATTCAACAGCAAGATGATGCATCAACTATCCCCAGCTTCTATCTGAGGTATTCAAATGTATCCCTAGGCAATGGTTTGGTGAGTATATCAGCAACTTGTTCCTTAGATGGAACATACTCCAACTTGACCTTTTGTTCAAGCACTTGTTCCCGGAGAAAATGATACTTGATAGGTATGTGCTTAGTCTTTGAATGCATGACAGGATTCTTTGAAATACTTATTGCACTTGTATTATCACAAAAAATGGAAATAGGTAGAGTACAAGTGATTTGAAGATCTTGCAATGTTTGCGTCATCCAAAGGAGTTGTGTGCAATAAGATGCCACAACTACATATTCTGCTTCAACTGTGGATAACGGAATAGAGCTTTGTTTCTTGCTGAACCAGGATACTAATCTGGGACCCATGAAGAATGCACCACCACTAGTGTTTTTCCTGTCATCCACGCTTCCCGCCCAATCCGCATCTATGTATGCATGAAGGGTGAGATCTGTACCTCTAGGATACCATAAGCCATATTTTTGAGTTCCTTGAAGATACTTGAAAATTCTCTTAACTTCCTGAAGATGAGTTTCCTTTGGATTTGCCTGAAACCTTCCAACTATTCCCACTACATGCATAATGTCTGGTCGGGTACCTGTTAGCTAAAGCAGACTACCAATCATGGATCTATAAGTTGTTTGATGTACTGTTACCGATTCATCATTTGCGCTGAGGCTGCATCTTGTCACCATAGGGGTACATACTGGTTTCGAATCCTCCATCCCATATTTCTTCAAGATCTATTTGAGATATTTGGTTTGTGATAGAAAAATGACGTCTTTGTTTTTCTGGACTTGTAAACCAAGAAAATATGTGAGCTCACCAAGCATGGACATTTCAAACTCTTTCTACATCACCAAGGAAAAATTTTGACTCATGTCTTCTTCATTGCTACCAAAGATGATATCATCAACATACACAACAAGTATCAACAATTTATCATTGTCAACTTTTATATATAGATTTCTATCAGTTGATCCTTTTATAAAACCTTGTTGATGAAGATACTTATCCAACCGATAATACCATGCCCTTGGAGCCTGTTCAAGGCCATAGAGAGCCTATTTGAGTCTGCATACAAGTTTTGGATCATTTCCAAGAATAAACCCATATGGTTGTTCAATATATACTTCTTCATTTAAGTCTCCATTCAGAAGGCAGATTTCACGTCCATCTGAAATACTTTGAACTTCTAAAAGCTAGAGAGAGCAAGGAACATTCTTATAGCCTCAAGTCTGGCAACTGGAGCAAAATTTTCTTCAAAGTCTATGCTTTCTTGTTGCGCATATCCTTTACAAAGAAGTCTTGCCTTGTTTCTAACCACATCCCCATTTTCATTCAACTTATTTTTGAAAATCCATTTTGTCCCTATCACAGTCTTATCCTTTGGTCTAGGAACCAACTCCCAAGTGTTATTTTTCTCAATCTGCTCGAGTTCTTTCTCCATGGCCTTGACCTAGCATTCATCTTTGCAAGCCTCTCTTACATTTTGTGGTTCGGTGGAGGAGAGTAATGCTATATAGCTTGAAGCTTCTGATATGGTTCTTCTTGTTTGAACACATGCCTCTTTCTACCCCAAGATTTGAGATTCTAGATGATTCTTCTGAACGTATCTGGATGGAGTCTTTTCTTCTATCCTTATCTGTTCTTCTGGTTCCTCATGGGTTTCTTCTTCATCATGAATCTGATTTGATGTTGACGGATAGTCTTCGCCATCTTCGAAATCTTCAGATTTTACCCGCCTAGGAGTGTTTCCTTCTTCATCAACCACTACATCAATGCTTTCAACAATTTTACCAAGTCTTTTATTGTAACATTTTAAGCTTTGTTGTGGGGAGAGTATCCAAGTAAAATGCCTTCATCTGCTCTAGGTTCAAACTTGCCAAGATTTTCATCAGTCCTTTTAATGTAGCATTTGCTTCCAAAAACTTTGAAGTATTTTACCGTGGGACTCTTACTGTACCAAAGTTCATGAGGAGTCTGAGTGTTGATTACCCAGACGTTTGTCTTCTTGAGAATAGTAACAACAACAAATGCGGCTTCACCCTAGAAGGTTGCGAGAGTTCCAGATTCGTCAAGCATAGCATGAGCCATTTGTTGAACTGTTCTATTCATCCTTTCCACTACTCCATTTTGCTGAGGAGTCCTTGCAGCAAGAAATTCCCTTCTTATTTCATGTTCTTCACAAAAATAAAAAAACTCATCTGAGGTAAATTCCCCTCCTCGATCAGATCTGAGGCATTTGATCCTGCGATCTGATTCATTTTCAACCAAAGCTTTGAATGACTTGAACTTTTTGAAAGCTTCATCTTTATACTTCATGAGTCCTATCCAACACATCCTTGAAAAGTCGTCAATGAAAAATTTGAAATACTCTTCTCCTCGAGGTGACCTCTTCCTAGTTGGACCACATATATCAATGTGGACTAGTTCAAGTGTCCTACTAGCTGATCCTTCCTTCTCAGGGAAATTAGTTCTGGTTTGCTTACCAAATTGACATGATTTGCATATTGTATTGTTTGAAATTCTGATGTCAGGAAGATCACGAACTGCCTGATATTTGCATGCTTTTCTTATCTGATAGAAGCTAAGATGCCCTAATCTTCTGTGCCATAGCCAATGTTCATCATTCTTGCTTAGATAGCATTGTTGTTCTCCTTATTTGAATATGTATAAATTATTTGGAGTTCTTATGCCTTTGATCGCTATTTTTCTTGTGTCAAGCTCACAAACAATACATCCATTTGATTGAAATATTACCTCAATTCCTTGATCACACATTTTCCTGACACTCAATAGATTATGCTTTAAGCCATCAAAATACATAACATTTCCAGCTTTGACCTTCCTTTTCAAATGAGCAAAACCTTTACCTTTTATGAATGCAGGGGTGTCATTTCCAAATGAGACCTGCTTTTCCTTTTCTAAGGCAATATATGACTGAAGTTTTTCTTTATCACCTGTCATATGTTTCGAGCATCCACTAGCAATGTACCATTGATTTTCCTGTCCTTCCACATATAAGGCTATCCCACATCTTTCTGGTTGCGGTTCTTTCTTTTTCCATGTTTTGGAACTCAATGAAGCTGGCTCCTTCTGAGTTGTTTGCCGAAACCTGTTTCTACATTCAAAGTCTTCATGACTAAAATTGTTACAGATAGAACATTCTATTTCATTTTCAAGAGCAGAGAAATTATTGTAGGTTCTTTTCATGATTCCTGTCATACTCCTTTGTTTTTGAGATTCCCTAGTCATGATGGTCTTATAGGCAACACATTGAGCAGCTTTATGACCAAAGTTATGACAAGAGAAACATTGGCCATTGAAGAAATTCCTGCGATTATCAAATCTACCAACCATACGACTGTAGTTTCGATTGACATCGATTCTTGAGCCAGAATGATTTACCTGAGGTCGATTGAAGCTTCTGTTCATCCTTGAAGTAGATTGCCCCTAATTTACTTGGTAATTTGCATTATGCTTTTGTTGTCGATTGTCAACTTGTTCACTTCTCCTTGTTGCATCAAGATAACTTTTGGAGGTGGATGGCTTCTGTGCTTGCTTATGAGTTTGAGATGCTTATTTGGAATAGCTGAGGCCTGTCTTGATCAGAGGAGAACATTGCACTTTGATAATCTCATCTAAAGTTTCAAATCCTTTAGCAAATCTGAGATTAAGGGCTTTTGTTTTCTCAATTTCTTTTCTAAGTCCCACAATTTCACATTCTGACTCTTCATTGTGTTTATCTTTTTTAGCAAGTTGGAATGTTAGAGTATCTATAATCATATTCTTTTCCTCTAAACACACTTTAAGTTTAGATATTTCATCATAAAGACCTTCTTCATTTATAGCATCCAAGAAATCATCATCTTCAAAAGCCATCAAAAGTCTATTATCATTACCTTGTTTATCTTCATCACTATTTGAAAATCCATCACTATCTTCATGCGTGTAATAGCTCTTCTTATTTACATTCTGTTTTCAGTTACATCTAACAGGTTCCTTACCTTTGTCCAGTTTATCTTTATGAGGACATTTTGCAGCATAATGACCGACTCTTCCACAAGCAAAGCATTTGAAAGGTAGCTTACCTCTGAATCTTCCAGTTCCCCATTGAAGGTTCTTGACAAAATTTGATTATTCCTCTTCTTCTGACACATGTCTTGACTCATAGTAATCTCCTTTTCCTGAAGCCTTGAATGTAGCTTATCTCCTGTGCGATGGTCCTCCTTTTCTCATTTCGTAAGCAGTTAGAATTCCGTGCAGCTGTGACATGGTAAGGTTTTTGTAAATTCTGCTTTTCTTCTATGGGAGAAACTTTTGAGTCAAACTTGGGAGACAAAGATCTTAGAACCTTTTCAACCACAATAACTTCTTTTATTTCTTCACCCAAGTTTTTCATACAATTTACAATCTCATCTATATGTAGGAAATAGCTAGCCACACTTTCATCATTATGCATTCTGAGACTTTCATATTGAATTCTAATAGTTTGTAATTTTGCTCGTTTTACCTGTTCATCTCCTTCATAGATTAGAACGATCTTGTCCCATATTTCTTTTGCACTTTTTAGTTGCATAACCTTGACGAATTTTGATTGAGATAGACTTCCTAATAGAATATTGACAGCTTTTGCATTTGTTTCATACTGCTTCTTACGAGCTGCATCTATAGGAGTTGTTGATGGAAATGTGTATCCTGTTTCCACAATATCCCAAACTTATGTACCAAGATATTGAAGATAGGCAGTGATTCTTACCTTCCAATAGATGAAGTTGCTCCCATAAAAAATCGGTGGCCTGATAGATGCTTCCTTTTCATAGTAGCTCATGATCATAGATCTTCCTTCAAGCAATCAAGCTTTTCCCGAAGGACCTGCTCTGATACCAATTGTTGAAAATAATACTGAGAGGGGGGGGTGAATCAGTATTATCAAATTCTTTTTCAATTTATACAAACATTTGCAGATCTGACTAATGTATGCCTTCCAGACTTATAATTTAATTTATTCTTCAGATGTTGATCATTAATCTGTGGTTAGAACCATATAACAGTAAACAAGAAAGATAGAGCAGAAAATCACACCAAAGAACACAAGATATAAGGTGGAAACCCAATGTGGGTGAAGACCACCTGCTGCAATATGTCTCTATCTTCTTTTAATTAGAAACTTCTTTTTACAATGATTCTGTACTGGTGTAGTCTTATACTAGCACGCAGGCTTCAACCTGCAGAAGGCTACAACCTTCTCTCATTTTCCAAACTCTCCTGGAAGGGAGCTACAAGCCCCTTAGCTCTTGTACTAGCTGAGGTACCGGTACGTAGGTGCTGACCTACAGAAGGCTTTAACCTTCTCTTTTCTTCCAAGGACCACGTTTCATAAATTTTCAAACTGGATCCATGAATATCAATCAAACACCAAATAGATCTGCAATCAACCAACTTCCTTGTATAAAAACTGAATCAATAACTTCTTAGCACACAACAACCAGACACCAATTCAGAACCATGAATATTGCAGTAATAGACAAAAACAACTAAAACATATTTCAAGAAAATTCTGCAACTTCACCAATAAAAACCTGTGGGAATCCGCACTTCCGCTGTGTTGAGTTTCCGCACCTCCGTACTTGCACTGTGTCTGATCTATGCACCTCCGCACCTGTGCTGTGTTTGGTCCGTGCACCTGCACTGCTCTGATCTGCACCTCCGCACCTGTGGTGCATCTAATCTGCGCACCTCCGCACCTGCGTTGTGTCTGGTCTGCGCACCTCCGCACCTGCGCTGTGTCTGGCCTGTGCACCTCCGGGTATAGAAAATTTATCAGTCTTCAATTATACCCCAGACTATCAAATTTATAGATCTGATCATGCACCAAAGAGATCTCGACCCATCAGTAGATTCGACTTGTAATACTCAAGTTTCTCCTTGATTCAGGTCCAGCTATTGTCTCACGAACTGATCATCAATATTTTAGGTCTTATATTTCTTAAGATATTCAACACCTCTATCCCCAACCAAATGATCTCCTTTCCTTTTTATAGGCTAGGCCTTACTCAAACCATGGTCCAAAACCATAGAGATCCAAAACTAGGGACCTAAAACCTGGGTTCAATGCTTTAGATGCAAAACCACGGACCAAAACCATAGGATTAAAAATGTCGGACTAAATACCATGGACCAACCATAAGATTTCCCACGTGCACGTGTTTTTTCTCTGCATGAAACTCCGTGTACTTTAGGTTCGCACTTTTTGTTTGGAACACCTGCGAACATGTTCGCATCCTTTAAATGGCGCACCTGTGGAACCTATCGATGACCACAACTTTGTGAACAGGAACCTACAGATATCTCATTTTCTACTATTCTGAATATTATGATCATCAATTCTTTGTTACTAACCTGCTACACTATGATCTATCATCTGTGTGAGTTGCCATCAAGGACAACACTTGTATCATAATGCCAACATGAGGACAGCTGATTTGCTACAATTGCATAGGATCATGACACTATGCTTGCGATTGCCTAACCCAACGCATCCATCGTGCAAACATTGCACTCTCTTTGATCATGAGACATAAGACTATCCTATGTTGATAGCAAGGATAAGTGATAAAGGGGCGCTACCACCTCAGCCAACTTAGAACTTGAAGATGATGAGGTCTGAGCCTCACGAAGAGGATCCAAAAGTGAATATAGTACTCCGAAGTAGAATTGCAACAAGGGATGATAAGGGGAAACAACCCGAAGACAGCACATGGGTTCGAAAAGCTGCGGTGAAGGAGGTTGAATTTTATTTGGAGTGCGCACATGAAATGTTCATGGAAGCAAAGAAGAGCTTCGCTGAGGCCTCCACCTCAGGGAGCAAGGATAAGCCTGATGAGGAAATGGACCCTTATATGCTTACAACCTTCCTAGAGACCTGCATGAAGTTGTTGTGTGATAGCAAGGTTGTGAAGGGATTACATGAGCTTATAAATAGATGCGTTGGAAACACTCCAGGTGAACCACACATGGTACGAAAGATTGGTAAGCATAAAACAAGGACAGGACGAGAGATAAGGCTAACCGCACATATAGGAGAGTATGAAATGGATCAAGTTATTTTGGATCTAGGGTCAAACATGAACGTCCTACCAAAACATACTTGGGAACGAATGGGAAGACCACGTTGCAGTGGTCTCCGATTCAGTTAAGGATGGAAAATCAGCAAAATATCATCCCCATGGGGCGGCTACAATGGGTGACTGTAGAAATTGAAGGTGCGAGCGCATTGGCTAACTTTGAAGTAATAGAAATTGTAGATGACATCAACCCCTACCTTGTGCTCCTTAGCATTGATTGGGCTACTGATATGAATGGGGTAATCAACCTAAAGAAGTGAAAGATGATCTTTGAGAAGAAATCACTCTGGGTAATAGTACCCCTAGATCTTATTGAAGGATTGCACTATACTAAACCAATCTGTGATTATGAGAGTGATGACTATTTGGACTGTATCTATAAGATAACAACACGAGACCAAGATTGGGTGAATCCAACAATGGATGGATGAATTACATGGGATTGCGAGAGTTCCTGCACCTCAGACTCTGATGAAGAATTAGAGCACTAGAAGAATCGGTTACATGAAGTAACAACGCTAAGTTGTAACATGATGACTTGGTCGCTACGCTGTGTGTTGTCAAAGGTAAGAGATATACCCACTTATGATGGCCTGAATGATGTAGATATCTTTTTGGATGCATTTGAGAGGGAGGTACCAAACAAGCAGCACTTCCAAGCTTTGGACTGGACACTATGCGCTACACCCGCAAGGTGGTGGGGTACGCACAAGGGTAGCTTTGATGATTGGCACGAATTTAGGAGGATGATGAGAACCTGCTTTGGGAAGCCGAAGGTATGAATGATAGACAAGTATGATGAGAAGGATGATCCATGCACGCACTTGGCCAAATGGGCCAAGGCTTATAGAGCAAAGCCCCAACCTGAATGGGTGCACTTGTTCTATCACACCCTAGATGCCATCCCAATGAACTGGTACTTGGAAACAGAGCTCTACCATGGTACATGTGAATAGGATATTCTGCAAGAAGGATTCATAATGACATTCAACTTCGAAGACAGGTTTGACTCTATTGACAAGGTGCTACAAGAAGTGAAAGTAGCAATCTTTAGGATACCATAGGATCCTTTGGACCTGATTCAACCCGATTGGACTACTTAGCTAAGCCACGCTCTAGAATGTTATAATGTGACCACTGAAGAAGAAGATGAGGATTCGTGAAAGATTAACATCCATGAAACAAAAGGTCACCACGAGGTTGAAGGATCGTAGATTGAGAATCCTAATATAACCACGTCACTGAAAACAAAAAAAGTGAATATTGGTACGGAGGTGGAGCCCAAATTCACGAAGATTGGAGATTATTGGGATGATGTCATGGTGGATAAAGTCATTGAGTTTCTCTGCAAATACTAGGATTTGTTCCCTACCAGGTTTACAGATCTAAAAGGAATAATAGGAGACCTGGGTGTTACGAATATCACGTTAAAGCCCAACGTGAAGCCGGTTAAGAAAAGGCCTTACCATCTCAATCGAAAGTATAAGGAGAAGTTCCGCTTAGACCTAGACAAGATGCCCGCAACAGGCATCATTGAGCCTATAGAAGAATTTGATTGGGTAAGCCCAATGGTGGTACAGGAAGAGAAGCAGAAGGATGAAATAAGGATATTCGTAGATCTCGGGAAGTTGAATGAAGCCTGCATACATGATCCTTTCCCGACTTCGTTCACGGATGAAGTGTTGGAAAATGTAGGTGGCCAGGAAGCTTATTCCTTCACTTATGGGTTCTTTGGGTACCATCAGATCAAAATCACACCAAAGGATAGAAGCAAGACAACCTTCACGACTGAGTGGGGGTGTTTTTAGTACACTATAATTCCTTTTAGATTGAAGAATGCACCTGTAATTTTCTTGCGCGTAGTCATTGCTGCATTCAAAGAATTTATTCATAAGTTCCTGGAAGTATAATTTGATGACTGGACTATCTTTGGGATGGTGAAGCGTCATGTGGCAAGCATGTCCCTGATATTAGATACCTATTGAAGATACCAGATCGTGCTCAATTTGAAGAAGTGCCTATTTTGTGTTCCTTTTGGTACCCTATTGGGTCATTTGGTTTTTAGGCAAGGGATGATGGTAGATCCCGCGAAGATCGCGGTGATACTTAACTGAGAAGCGTCAAGGAGTGTAAAACAGTTGCGCGCTACCCTATGGCATATTGGATATTACAGAAAGGTTATCAAGGGATATGCCCAGATCACCACGCATATGGAGAAGTTGTTGAAAAAGGATGTCACATTCTGTTGGAATGAGGATTGTAAGAAAAGCTTGGATGTATTGAAGGAAAAGATGGTCACCACGCTGATTTTAGTCTTCTCGAATTGGAAGAAGGAGTTTCATGTACATGTTGACGCATCATGTATAGCACTAGGAGCAATATTGACACAAAATGGCAGAGGAGACTTGGACCATCCTATAGCGTTCACAAGCAAAAGGTTATCCAAGGCGGAGAAGAACTATTCCACCGTCAAGCACGAAGGGTTAGCCATGGTATACACGGTCCAGAAGTTTAGACACTACTTGCTGGGTGGCCATTTTAAGATGTATACGGATCATTCTACATTCAAATACCTCGTCAATAAGCCTGTGTTGGGGGGAGAATCTACAGGTGGTTGTTATTGTTCCAGGAGTATAATTTTGAAGTTATCGTGAATCTTGGAGGAATGAATGCAGGACCATACCATCTATCACGCATCGAAATAGGGGAAGAGCCCACTAATTTGGAAGAGGGATTGCCTGACGCGCAACTATTTGTAGTGCGTGTCGCGGATGGTCATTTTGAAGATATCATACACTTTTTAACAATAGGAACTGCCCTGGAAGGATACACCATCCAGTAGAAGAAGGAGTTAGTGGTGCATGCGACAAACTTTTCTGTCATTGCTAGGCATCTGTACAAAATGGGGTTTGATGAGATATTTTGATGGTATGTATCGGAGTTTGCAAGGAGTAGTATCCTCATGGATGCTCATGGGGGTGCCGCAAGAAGACATTATGGAGGGAGAGATACTGCATAAAATATTCTAAACACAGGGTTGTGGTGGCCAATCGTCCATCAGGATTCAAAAGCTTACTACAAAGTGTGTGATGTGTGTCAAAGAAATAGAAGGCCATCGTGGAGGGATTAGTTGCCTCTGAATCCACAAATGACATTACAACCCTTTGAGAAATGGGTCATCGATTTTTTGGGACCCATTCAGTGCCAAGGGAAGAAGATGGGAGCGAGGTACATTATCACCGCAATGGAGTATTTGACTCGATGGGTGGAGGCGCAACCTATAAAGGATTGTACAAGCATGACTGTTGCAAAATTCCTCTTTGAGTATGTACTAACACGATACGGGTGTCCAAATATTTTGATGAGTGATCACAGTACGCACTTTCTGAATGAAATGATTAGCTCGCTGATGGAGGAATTTCAGGTATATCACCAAAAGAGCATGTCTTATCATCCGTAGGCTAATGTGACAGTGGAAGCATTCAATAAAGTGTTGGATAATGTGCTAACCAAGATTTGCAACACTTAGCAAAGTGATTGGGACCTACGCATACCTGCAGTACTATGGGCCTATCAAACGACATGCAAGAAGTTAACTGGTAAAACACCCTTTAGGCTTGTATATGTTGTTGAAGTAGTGATTACCATGGAATAGGTTGTGCTTAGTCTATGCATATGGCACTCACAGGTATGACGGATCGTAGAGCCCTAGAAGAGAGGCTCGCGCAGCTGAATCAACTTGAGGAAAAGAGATTCCTAGCTAGATTTCACCAATAGGTCCAAAAGCAGTGCTACCCAGGGAGAAATCGTGCAGGTTGGACAAAAAGTGACCATTAAACTCATTGTTCATGATTTTACAGTAGAAATGTGGCCAAATGGAGGGGGCGGTCAGAATTTAAGACAAAATTTATGGGTCAGATCCTTGAAAATTTATCGCCAATCCAGCATTAATGAACCACATTTGGGGGGAATGGTCAGATTTGAATTCAAAATGCCCTATAAATTACAGGTGCCTACCCAACGAAAAACACTTGGCATTTTAAGAATTGAGTTGTTGAGCTCTCAGGTGCACATGAACCGAGAATTCTTTGAGGCTCTGATAGTGAGTCCAGCATTTGAGAACTTACCAGAGACACCAGCCATAACCATGGACACGGAAGAGTGAAGACTGAGGAATATGTTATAAGTGGTTAGCGAGGTCGAAGTAGCTACGCTATAGGTTACTGAAGTATTAACGGAAGTCCCCAAATCACCAAGGATGCTGAGACCAAAGCTAACCCCAACTAAGGAAAGCATGAAGGATAAGAAGGGCAAGCAGCCTGTGATAATGGTGCGTGCATCGCCAAGAAGAAACCCATCGAAGCCCATTACACAGGAAAAGGGGAAATCTATCAATCTAGAGCCAGAGGAGGAAGAAATTGAAGACATCCTGATGGATGATGAGGATGTGGGGGTAGATGTGGAGGAAGTTGAAGCCTAGGGTGCTGACCCTATCACTTGGTTGCGAGTACAACCCTTACCCAAGGGAAAGGCCAAGGTGCTGAAAGATATTGATGAGAGCAAGCTCCCCTTGCAAACCCCTCTGCTGCCGGATGAAATTGTATTTGAAAAATCACGCTTGGGGCAGGTTCCTCTACTAAAACTCGAAGACTGGGACTTGGCTAACCATGAAAAGTTCCCACACTTGGCAACCAAGCAACTGATGTGACACATCATCAATACAACCACTAGAATTACTGCATTGAGGCCACAAAGGTGGCTCAGAAGAGTAGACCAGGCAGGTTTTCTCAACCTGTTATGGGTGTCGCACTCCAATCACACCTCGGTTAGCGTATTGGTCATCAAGCAGCTGCTATGGTTGGTTCATGATGGGTGCTTGTGGCTGGAGGAGTCAATACCCATCATTGACAAGTTGATCCATAGGATCACATGGTTGTCTTACAAAGGAGAAAATTAGACCATGATATTTGGTGGAAAAGGTGGTGAGCAGGCCCTCGCAGAGGCCATGAAAGAGAAGTTTAAGCTGGTAAAGAAGATGCGTAGATATTCCATATCCAACATCTGTGATCCTACTATAAATGTGGCTACACAGATTCTAGCAGGGAAGGTGATGAGGAAGTGTCATGTTGATGAGGTTTCAGTGCCTATCGTCGCACTAGTAATCTAGTGCACCAAAGGAGTTCAGCTCAATTGGGCAAACTATCTCCATGATGATTTCCTTGTGAACTGTCGGGAAGCATAAGAGCTCAACAAGACATTCCACTATGCATGGCTCTTGTTGTCTATTATGCTGGTAGCATGGGAGCTTCTAGAGGGTAGCAAATTCCCTTCGGTCATGCTAGACCTTTCAGAAGTAGCGAAGTACGCTTCGTTGTGGGTGACCAAGGATGCACAACAAATCAAGGACAATAAGATCTTATGGATCTTGATGGAGATGAGCATTTGCATGGCCATCAATTATAAACCGTGGTTGTCACCTATGGTGTTTTCCAACCTACAAGGCTACGCGGAGTTCAAAGAAAATTTTTACCATGTGTCCATCAGGGCGTAGAAGGACCCTACGCAGGCATAGTATGACTTGCCTTATTTGGCAATAGATGACACCATTGATGCAGTACTTGATCGATGGCCAACAGAATGGCGCACCAGAGCAGACTTGGTGGTGGGAGGGAGCAATTCCACCAAGGAGAAAAAGAAGGAGGAGGCCAAGCTCAAGATGATACAGCTAGCCGAAAAGAGAAAGATAGAAGTTGTTGATAAGGCCCAAGCAGAGTGCAATTCTGCTCAGCAGACGACGAAGAAAATAGGTAGAACAGAGAGATGCTCTGACAAAGTCGCGAGGCTGCCTTCACCTGAGATAGAGGAAGAGATAGAAGAGCAAACAAAACAACACAACACAGACCCACAGGCAACATCCACCCACATCAGGCGTCCAAGGAAGAAGGAGAAAGGAGGATCTAGGAAGAAATCTAAGGCTACTAAGACATCGCTAGACCCAATCACCCTCACAGAGGACAATTTGCATGACATCGGTGACACGGTTTGGGATGTCACCGCAGAGGCCCTACAACAGTTTGAGTAGCAGCAACAAATAATATTTGTGGCTATCTAGACAGGGTTGTAGGAGCTGCAGACATGCACATCACAAGATGACACTGTGTCTACCAGCCTTGCTATCAGCACTTCAGAAGTTGTTGAGATGTTATGCGTGAAGGCCTCCAATGCGATAGTACTGCCTGATGGAGCATTGACCATGAAGAACGAAGCTGACAGGCTTATTTTCAACACCTTAAAGGGAGTAGGGTTGAATCTGGCAATGCCCCCTGGCAAGGCACTCCACCTTTTGCAAGATGGAGTGATTGTAGAATTGAGGGCTCGTGAGCACCCCGCCCTCCAGGTGATTAGTGAGCAATGGATTAACAATGAGCAGATGGCACTACAATGAGACTCCGCCATCGCCGCTGTGACCAAGGCAACCAACTAGAACAAGCATATAATGTAGGTCATTGAGGATGCATGCCGAATGGTCCCAGAGTTGGCCATTCTTGAGGAAGAACTAGTTGAGGTGTGTGTCTGCAAGCTAGCTATAGGGGTGCGCAATGCATGTACAGAAATGGTGAGGGTTTAGTTGGAGTTGAACCTGCAGATCACCGAGTTACATTTGAAGGCCCAACCTTCCACCCCACCATAAGTAAAGGAACAGTGGGTGACCACTGTCACAGAGGCAATAGAGGCAGTTGACAGTGCAGTAGCAGATTACACATAAATTTTTGAGCAGTCGTTCGAAGTCATGATGAGCTTGCAGGAGGACCCTAATGCATAGCGGCTATATACAGAAGCACGTGAGCTATGGTGGTGCTATGATGAGGCCAAAGGCACAGCGTGAACTGTCGCGCTTACACAAAGATTAGCAAAGCTGCAAGAGGCCAAGTAGCTAAAAGAACAGGTGGATGTAGCGTTACATAAGGAAGCAGTGCTGAAGGCACCACTGAAACCCTGGATGGATGAGGATTACACAGTGACAACCTCTATTGAAGGAAATTTTGGGACTATATTAGCAACCTAGAAAAAGCTTCAGGCTGATAGTTCAAGAGCAGTGACCGAGCAGATGGTTGAAGACGCGAAGCAGGTAACCACACACTGCATTGCTGAGGTTGCGTTCATACGGGTCAAGTTGGGAGGTCTTTATGCTAAGATCTTTGCACCTGCCGAGTGACTCGAGGGAGAGTCATGATGTTTGTGTTGGGGGCCTATTGGGAATAGGATCCCCCAAGGATAGTTTTGGGGCTAAAAGCCCATGTTTGGGTTGAATCTTGTAATAAAGCTATAAAGATTCCGCATTTTGTGGTCATGGAGCGTAAAGGTGTCATGAGTCATAAAGGGTTTTCTACCCTTATTTTGTAAAGTAAAGTCGGCAATAAAAGATCTACCCATGG
>APFE031394768.1:3547-19177 GCA_000404065.3 Pinus taeda
TACCAACAAGTGACCCCAGGCTCCTCGACAATGGTCAATCTGAGGTTTACCGTTTTTAATACGTGTATATCTGCTATCGTTCCCAATGAGGAAGGATTGATTACCTCACTGGTTCGGATATGATCTCGTGCTTGACTCCTTTAAGAGGAGCTTCCCAGAGAATACATGTAACAATTGGAATTTATTTCCTACCGCAAGATATAGCTACTTGTTTGCTTTAACTATCTTGGAGAGTTAATTACTCCCTACTCCAAGGTACTAGCCTAAGCTATGTTGGTGATAAGAGCCCTAGAAATAAAAAGATTGCTAGATCAATTTTACTTTAAGCGTTATTTTTATATGTTGTTTCTTAAGTCAATAGAAATGGAGATGAAACTTTATGGTGTGAAGACTCGACTCCAAAACACTAAAAATGCACCTAATATGATAAACAATTCCTTTTCTTCAATGAATTTCTAGCTAAAGAAAGAGTTGAGAATGCAATTCTTTGGAAAACAAATCTTTCCTTCAACATATAAATGAAAAGAAAATCCCTTTTGTCTTTTTCAATAAACTCAAAAACGAGACTACTAATCATGCTCACGAAAAACCCGTTTTCTTTTTCAACACTCAAAAACTACAGAAAACAATTTCTTTCAAAAGAGATTCTACAATTTCTAGAAAGCACTCAAAACTATAAAAAACTATGCTTGAGATCTAAAAATTTCTAAAAACCTAATTGAAGTAAAAGCTTTAAAAATTTATTTTTGAGGACGTTTTACTTAGTTATTCAGCAAACTAAGGACTAATTCGTTCAGAATAACAAATTAATCAAAAACACCCAGCTATGTTTTATTTTTAAAAATGAAATTCAAAACTTTCAAACAAGTTCATTCAAAGCTTTTCAAAGAGAAAAACAAGATATATTTCTCAACAAGGGCATATTTCACAAATCAGTCAAACTCATCAAGAATACCAAAAAGACCAGGGTAATCTGAGGTTTCTTAGGCTTCTAATCTCTGAGTTACTACAAAGACCAAGCGAAAATCAAACAAGGAACGCAAAACTTCTAGAAAATCACCTAAAACCAAAATGCCAATGGAACTCACTTACAGGAAATTTTTTACAGGACACATGCAGATCTGAGCAGAGACTAAAAAGCGTAAATAAATCCTAAGCTTAACTGGATGAAAAAAATTTAGGTTTTTCAAAAAGTTTGACAAGGTCCGCAGGCTTCCAATATAACCAGATGCGGTACCGCTCTGTGTAGTAAAGTAACAGTGTGGGGATGTCCGTACTGTGTTACAAACAGAACGTGCGGTCCTCTTCAAAATTTCGGAAAAAACAAAATATACTCGAGATTTTAAAAAACTACCCAATCCCACACACATCAAGCAAAAACTAGAAACAAGAAAAAGCTTCTCAATTCAAAGTAAAAGGAAAGGCAAAAAACCAAAATTCAAGTCCCCAGCGGAGTCGCCAATTTGTCGGTCGGATAAATCGTTCTTGCGGACAAGATCGATCTCCCTAGTATCAACAGATATCTAGCGACAAGCAATACAAGCAAATTTACCTTTCTCTAAATATGTGTGATTTATAAATAAAAACCAAGAGGTGTTTTAGACCCTACCTTAAGTCCAACGCTAGTTTGTGGCAGCCACGCTTCGACTGTCCGAACAAGTTTCCTTTTAAGAACCTGCAATCACAAACAAGCACACATCAAATAACACCTGCATAGCTAATATAATAAATCATATTCATCATGGTGATTAAGGAGTCCATGAAATAAACCATAAAACACAGCGTATTGAGAAAAATAAAATTGATTGTATTAACTTTGAAAATAGAAGAACTTTACAACCTTTGGTGCCTTGATGTTGTACAAGCTCCTCCCAGGGTCCAAGCAAGAATCTCCTCTACTTTGACAAGCCTCACACTCTTCCCAATAAGATAAAAAAGGTATGTAATCTCTCCTCTCAAGCTCAATTAGGAAGACTAAATTCCAACAGCATTTCACCTCAAAAATATTCAGCTTTCAACCTCCTCAGTAACCATCCCAATGCCTCATTTTATAGTGCAAAGGAAGGATGTTACAGGTCCACCTATGAAGGGATAGAGTCCTCCTTCAAAGGGATAAGCTCCTCACATCAAGGGGTTAGCTCCTTTTGGTATAGGATGCATGAACCTTAAAGGAGCGAACTTGCCACCTCAGAATTCCCTCTAGAAGCTTCCAGAAATAACCCAAAGTGAGTTTTTAAGAATGTACTTGCGCCTTTTTGACTTTTACAGGGGTCCGCACCCATTACATAGAGACAGAGCAGTTAGGTACGCAAGGTACATGACCAATAGGTGCGGGACCGCAGGTAATGCTAAGAGAAAGTGTGGAACCAGAGTTTTAGAGACTTTTAAGGGCTTTCTCTTATTTTTCAGGGCCTGACATGAAGAGATGAGGTTTAAGACTTGCAAAGGAGGAAATTATGAGTGGTGATAGACTCATACTGATTGCAAAATGTCATGGTGACAATATTTTGCGTAACAGCTACGCATAGAGCCGAAGCACTACACACCTGTAGAGGGTGCTGCGACCAACAAGTGCCAAAACACCCTATCAACCATCCAAATCGTGTTTTTTTCCATCTAGGGCTTCCAAGCAAGTAAATGAAATCCTTGAACTATCCTCCCGGCATTCATTTCATCATTTTGAAGATGTTTTTCTATTCAAAATTTCAAACCCTAGCTTGCTTACAAATTCCTCCACCTATCCCTTATACCCTAATCCCCAAAACAAAATCCTAAAACCCTATTTACTAAATAGTCCCTACCAAAGAAAAATACCCTCCTTCTCACTCTCATATCATATATATTCCATCCTACATCGCATAAGCTCATCTCCCCTTCCCCTATCTCTATTCACCATAACTCACTCCCTGATTACCTTCTCTAGGGTTACAAAGCTTCAAAATTCAACAAACATGGATAAATAGGATAGAGATTATGAGGAGGAAAACAGTGGCAGTGAAAGCATGGGAGATGAACCTGAACAACAGAGAAAACCACATAAGGGAGGTAGAATTATCAGAGAGGAACCATCAGACATCAGAGAATTACAAGCTTCTCATATGACTGTCACTTGTTTCAAGCATCTAGGGTGTTATGAGTTTTGTGAGCAGGTACAAAGAGTTCAACATCATCCTAAGCTAACCAAGCTTTTTGTCGCCAATCTCCATGATAACGAAGTAACTCTTGCCGGGGTGAAATTTACAGTTTCGTCCTCCATCATTGTTGATGCCACAAGGGTTCCAAATGTGGGGGAAAAATGGTATAAGGCACAAGATTTGGATGAGCACTACTATAATCCATAAATCAAATCCAGGTACAGAAATGAAAAGAAGAGTACCTTTCCTTTCAGGTTCCTTGAAGACAAGTATGCCCCTATGATGAGGATCATTATGAAGTATCTCACATGTGAGAGCATATTTTCTAGATTGTACACCTATCACATTAGGCTTCTTATGCACTTTACAAGAGTGAAGATATTGAACATCCCATATTTCTTATTCAAGAACATTGAGAAGATGGCCTACATTGTACAGAAAAATCCATACCCCCAGTAGATGAGTAGTATCTATCACTATTCCTTGATTAAGATGATTGTACTACATCATCTCAATCTCCTCAACATCTCCTAGGATACATTTATTGCCAATGACATCTTCAATGGTCCTCAAATTCCTCCACTAGTACCTCAATAAGAAGAAAGGCCTTCCAGCAATGCCAAAGTAAAGAAAGGTGAGAAGGTTAAAGAGACTAACAATGTTGACGAGGCAGAAGCCTACGAAACATATCAGAGAGGGGCTAGAAAATTGTTTGCAACAGATAGGCAAGTGTTTGCTCCACTTTATGTGGAATGGGCCTTGCCTTCTTCATCAGCTCATAGGAAAATGCTTGCTCCACAAAATGTGGAAGGGGCTTTACCTTCTTCATCAACACAACAGGTACAATAGGTGCAGCAGGTGCATAAAGGGAAGGAAAAGATGTTGGAGGAAAGCCTCGATGATGAGGAGGAAAGGGAATTTGATTTGATGGAAGATGATGAACTAGAACAGCCACACATCCATCATGGCATTGAGATAGTTGACTTGGAGGCTCAAGATGAGGCAACAAACAAAAACATAACCATAACAGAAAAAGATGCACAGATCCAAGCAGTAATGGACAACTTGGCAAGAGTTGAGTATGTCATTTCATACCTTAAGTAAGAGAACAAGCATCTAAGTGACAAACAAGTCCTCATGGAGCTGGAACTTCTCAAAGCAGAGAGGCAAGGTGACAAGGGCAAGTTAGTAATGCAAGACGAAGAAACATCAGCTACCTTGACTACAAAAGAAAGAATTGAGAAGGAAATTGAGGAGGATAGAGAAACTTGGCTTGATAGATTCAATTTACATTTGGAGAAGCTACTACAAAAGGCCAACAGGGACAATCGAATCATTAGGCATTTGGCTCACCTTTATAGGACCTAGAATAAGATTTCTAACATAAGGGTCAAGCAAATGAAAACAAGGCTAAAACAAGCACTCAAAGGAAAAAAGGAGGGTGATAGGCTTAGGTTTCTTTCTGAAGCTTCCTTGGCTAACCAAGATACTTAATGGTGGTGTTTTCCACAAATTTTGAGCAAGTTTTGAAGAATTTTGCCTTTTGAAGAATTTGGCAATTTTTGACACAGAAAGTTTGGCTCTATCAGTGGCGTTGAGCTTTTCCTAGGGGCATCCAATGAGGAAATGTTCAGAATTTTTGGATTCAAAATGATGATTACATGCACCCTGTGAATTTTCTAAGCCTTTAGAGCAGAACTGATCAACCAAAAGGTCAAAAAACACCCAAAAAATTACCTTTCTGCCCTCTTTTTGACACACAGAAGCAATCTTGGGAGAATCCGTTTTTTATGGGTCAAATGAACTCCAAATGAAAAAATTCAAGATGTTATAGAAAGTAGACTTGCATATATTTCCAATGAGCTATCATGAGCACAATTTGGACACCGAGAAGACCTCCACAATGGTCCTGTAAAAAGCACTACGCATAGAGCTTGGATGCTGCGCATAGGACAAAAATTGTGTTGGGTTTCCACTTCACTGTGCCTTGACTGTAATTTTTGGTTTTCTCTCATGGATGGTGTTTTACTGATGTAAATGGTAACTAGGCATGTAAATAGGATGGATAATAAGTACTAGAAGTTAGATTCATTAGATTAAAAGTTATCTTGAGGAAAAATGAATCAATTTCCTCACTTTTAGAGGCAGGTTGTTAGGTTGCCTAGATTCTAGTTTCTTGTTCAGTTTTTTATGGATTAGTTCCTCATCCTTACGAATTCGACCCCTGAGGATGGGAGGAGGTTGAATCAATGTCTATATCTTCTTATTCTTTCTCATTGTAAAGAGTTGGACTCAGTTGGATGCTTATGCTTTGAGTAGACATCAATTTGTATTAGTTTTCAGCAGGAGATTAATGAAAAGTTGCAACTATTTCTTTGGGATCCATGTGGTATGATGTTCAGTTAATTTTTCTCTATTGTGATCATATGTTAAATGTTTTATGTACTTCATCAATCCTTTCCTTGCTTTTAAATGGATCTTTTCAGTTTGATAGGCAAAACCCATAATATTTATGCTCTGTTTTGGGAAAATATTCATAGTCAATGTTTTCTTCAGTTTAGGAAGAATCCATGTTGCTTACATGCTCTTTCTAGCTCCTCACCTATCTTGAAACACCTCACCTATCAAACCCTAGAGTGTTGAGCCTTGTTCCTACCTTGCCCCATTGAACACCCTACAATTTTGACCTAATTTCCTTGCCCTAACTGTTTGGCTCCTCCTGATATAGCAAAACCCTTCAAAATCAAATCAACCCTTGTGCTACTATACCTAACCTAATATCATTTTCTTGATCTAGTCATCTTGGCTAAGATCCTTATGGAGAGAGCCCTCTCCTGGCCTAGTAGGGCTAGCTACTTGGTTAAGCGTGGTTTTTGGTTACCCTAGCATTGCCTTCCTTCAATGTGAGGTTCAATCCAGGGGATAACAATATGGACGAAGGTGTATGTTGTGGAGGTGAAGATGGAGGTGGTGTGGGCGAAGGTGTATGCTATGGAGGTGAAGATGGAGGTGGTGTGGGTGGATGGGGTATTCGTGGGAACCCTTGCCTTATTAACTGGACAATGCTCTACGGTGAAGGCTATGTTGTTCCTTCGTCGTCACTCAGAGGAGGCTTAACCAGTGGGCTATATTTAGGACCTGTTATCCTTCTATCTCTGAATAACTTTCCACTTCGCGTAGCAACAAACATCAAGGTAATTGCATAACTTGATTTTCACACAAGAGCATTTTAATCCAAGTATTCAAAGATCTCAAATACTTACCCCTCAGTCCTTTGAAGAAGCGTTGCTTTGCTACGTTGTAGTTGACCGAGGTATCGACCACGAATTCTGTCACAAATCCTTTGATGCCACGATCAAGGCAATGATCAATAATGCATGCGATCTTATCTTCAAAGGCTTCCAATCTCCGCACTAACTCCGGGGTCCACACTATTGGACTGTCAATCCTCCACCTTCCTTGGTCGTCTGTCAATTTAGTGATCCACTCGTATAACTTGATCGGAAAGAAAGATAAGAAAACTTCGTGTATTTCTATATAGAGATACCTGTCCAACCACTGTTATTTCGTCAATCCTGGATTTCTATTTTCTTGCACCGCAAATTCATGGATCTTTCTATCCAACCACTTCTCATTTTCTTTCTTTGTTGGATTCCAATGATGCGACATCACACATCTCTTTATGTACATCCCAGTCCCAGCAACAGAACCATTTGTTGGCTTCGTGGATCCTAACCCAAGTTCAGAGTTAAGTTTGCCAAATAAATCCCTACACTACTAGCCCTTTCGGCATCAATCCACAAAGCAGACTAAAGTTTCACTTGAAGCAGTATGAGGGGATGCTGGAACCAAGTTTCGCACACATAGATGATCATGATGTTGTTTTATTCCCCTAATCTGCCTTCACGCAGATCGATAAGCCCTTAAGGCTTATCAATATAACTTCCTCTTACCAGCCTCTAGACTTTCATGAAGGTCTATAACTGTCTTTCGCGGACCCTAAATAGGTCAATCAACTGCTTACACGCCTCTGTGATTACTCCTACTTCTGTATTTACCTAGATCGGCTTAAGTATATGATAACTTTAACATGAATTAAAATATTCTTCACATAAATAGATATTATTATTTGCGTTCATATGACAATACAAATCATGTAAAATTGCACATCAATACAGTATTAAACCATAAACCCATCATTCATCATAACATAATCGTATTCATTCATAATAGAAGTAACTAGACAAAAAACAGATATTTCTAAAATAATCTCTTTATTGATACTTCATTTCTTTTTACAGACTCAAGACTTCCATGTGCACTCAACTGTAGGCATCCACGCACTCCGCTATGGACTCTACTCTAGGCCTCTACGCACATAGCTGCAGAGCATTTCTTCTACTCTAAGACTCTTCGCTCTTGCTTCTAATGACCCATTACATTTGTCTTCACTAATTCCATATATCATGAACTGTCTTAGACTCTCTAAGACTCTCTTTTTTATACAATCCCATGGTCCATGAACCATGGGGAGGTCTATACAAGTCAACACAACTTACATAACAGAAGGGTAAAACCCTTTATGACACTTTATCATCTATGCGCTTTACGACCACATTTTGCCGAAACTTTACATTCTTTACAACAAAACTTGGGCTTTTTGCCCCAAAATTGACCCTAGGGGACCCTGTCCCAGCAATAAAGATGGGAAATTTTCATAACACATGAATTCAAGTAGATATTTTGAAAGACTAGAGTGAACTTTACATCCAATGCCAATTCTCACATCAATAAAGATGGGAAACTTTCATAGCACATCAATTCAAATAGATATTTTAAAAAACTAGGTGTCTTGCTAAAAAAATTCATTAAGTGACACTTAAATGGTGCATATGCCCATACAATGGTAGGATTATTAAGTTTGATCTACGTGATATACTTAATGTTGTGCGAGGGCACACCATATCAAAAAAAATTACATGGCCAACGAGAATAAAGATGATTTTAATTTTTCGATGTCAAAAAAAAGTAATGAGAGTTAAATCCTAAATCTTGCTAATGATTCACATATGAAAGGCACAGTGCCATTTAATAATTAAGATTTGGGAGTTAAGAAATTCTTAGATTATTAATAATATTCTCTTGTTTTAAAATTCTATAATATTTATTACCTTCCTCAATAATTAGTAATGTCAAAAATTTACATTTGTTCACTGGTAGTTTATGGATTACTCATTTACAATAAACTTGAACTGCTCGAAAAGATGAAAATGTTCAAATTTTATGAGAAACCATAATTTTTCTAATTCACATGTACACTACATCAAAAATGATCTCATTATCTTTGAGTGTCTCCATAAACTCAAACTCTAAACCAGGCCTTACCGAACAAGTTTAAGCCGAGCATTTACACATAGTATTCATGGTTTAAGATGAATAATAACCTGACAAAATGAATGGACCGTGCTTTGGATTTATTGACCTGAGTGCTATAGACAAAATGAATGGACCATGCTTTGGATTTGACATCAATAAATAAATAAAAAGTCATTGCGGGCTCCAAAAGAAAACAAGGAAGGCTGCGGGGCAGCTAGTCCCTGCCCTGTGAATAGTAGGCTAATTTCTTTGTGAAGCTCATAGTTTATGTTACTGGTTTATCAGTAGGACTTTCCAATAGATTCAGTAAAGAGAGGAATAGTGGTGGAGGTGTGCAAATAATGCATTGGAAATCATCTGCAAGTTGGTCTGTGGAAGGAAAAAAGATTGGTACAAGTTTGCCATGAGCAATCGCTGTCTGTTGTCGGATCAATCTGATCCCAAACCTCTGCAAGCACGGTGAAGCTGAATGCCATGGTTGCGAAGGAAGGAAGTGGAAATTACAAGAGCATTACAGAGGCAATGCATAAGGCTCCCAAGAATAGCCAGACGAGATACATAATTCATATAAAAGCAGGAGTTTATGCAGAGAATGTGGAGTTGCACCAGACGAAAACAAATATCATGTTCATTGGAGATGGCATGCATGTTACAGTGGTGACCGGAAACCGAAATGTGAAGGACAAATTTACAACCTTTCGTTCTGCAACTATTGGTAAGTCATCTGATTTCTTCTCTCTTTGGTAACATATTTATTCAAAATAGTATATGAAATCTTTCTGGAAATTAAAAATACAATATTTGATGTTAGAGTTGTCTCTTTCTGGATTTCTGGAAATCACAGTTAGGTGCTTGCTTTCTTGCTGGCAAGAAAGTTGGCTCACTGCATCAGTATTTCCTTTTCGCAGGTCCTTGTACGTGATTCCAGTTGCGTTAGCTACAGATACCACATACAAACAGTCCCAGATTACGGGTCGAATACGTAATTCCCAGTTCAGCGAAGACCACATTACGGTCAGACGGGAATGTTACAGGCTAGATTGATATCTACTCATTAGGCATACCCCCCTCGACCTCTTAACCTTATATTTACGTATACAATCACATCATACATTCAGCAATATCTGTATGCAGGCAGGGTTACAGGCAAGCGAAAGCAGCTTGTCAAGCAAGAACATAACCGGTCCCAGAACGATCACAGAGCTGGGACATTATTGTCATTTCCCAGAGCCTGATTTTATTGAACAGAACCGGTCCCAGAACATCACAGAGCTGGGACATGAGACAGATCAGAGGATGGGACATTAGAGAGATAATAGCTGGGCCATGTGAGTGAAAGTGAGCTGGTCCCACTGCGAGAATAGAACCGGTCCCACAAAGAACGTTCCCACAGAAAGAAGAAAGAGATCCAGATATTGTCTATGGACCCACAAAAGCTGATCCAGGAATGAATTTAGTATATTGGGTCCCAAAACAAAATATGGCAGGTCCATATGAGACAGGTCAACGAGAGCTGGCAGCCACACAATGGACCTTTTACATCGATCTATATACCCAGTACAGCTATTCAGTTAGGCAGGAATTGAGCATCTTTATATATGTAATTACTGCATCGTCATAGCATCGTATATAAGATAGTAATAGAGAACTTACTTTTAGATCCCTTTATATCCCTTGGAACAGTTCCTAAGCTGCAGAGTTATATACATTCTTCCAGGAGCTTATTTGAACAGTTGGAAACCTTTGATCGAGAACATGAACCGAATAGACGTACGACATTTGCGGGAGCCAAAGAGAGACAATTACACACGGAATGGAATTACAGTCCCGTTAACCCAAAATAAGAAAGAATACCAGTAAGAAGGGAGGAAATTCAATACCTAGTTCATATGAGTATAGCAGTTATATATGTAATGAAAGTGATACACAGTTCATACGAATAGAGCAGAGTTACATATGTAATTCTAGTTCAGTCCCGTTAGCCTATTAGAGAGAGTTACAGATGTTAGATCAGTTTCCTTAGCCGAAGAGTTATATACGTATTGAAAGGAGCGTTAGCTGAAGGGTTTTGGGGGAAATAACAGTTGCGTACCAGGAGCTTAGCCCAAGAAACTACGTACGACATTACGAGATTAAGGAAGGGTCTCGGATACAGATAGAGGGTCAAGTTGAAATGAAAGAAAGTAGCACAGCCCAGTCTCGTTCCCTATGAAGCAAACGGTTTACGCTCCCATCTCCATCATCTCATTACGAGATGAATTACAGGCAGGTGGGAAAGAGACAAAGAAAGCGAGATTAGATCCGGTCCCACAAAGCTTGTACCGTAGAGAGAGGATGGAATGGGCTTACAGAAGCATCATGAGATTAGCTGGCACTAACAGATTACAGGTTTTGTGATAGACTAATCTCCCTAATAATGGTGTCTTATTGCTTAAACTAATGATCATTACTCGCTATTAAAAATATGATATATCAATAAACCTTTAATATGGTAAGTTGATATAATATATGAATAAGAAGTGATAAAACCATGGCATAAGTTAAAACAATTAACAAGTGGGACAAAATATGAGTAACACATCACTGGACATCTCAACATAGCCATGCTTAAATGACATGTCAGAATTGGATCTAAGGTTTCATGCTAAGGTGTTATATCGTTGTATTGAGGTTTTGTGAAGTTTTTTCATATTAAAGGGCATGGTCGATACCTAATATGTAACACATCTAATATGTAACTTTACCCAGAGCCTTCAATGGTTTCCTACTGGCCACTTTCTTTCTCCCTTACCACGTGCATTGCATGCAAGCCATGTGTACATGTGTTGGCCTATGTAAAACATATTTTGGGTAATGCAGGCGTCATAGCGAAACCTGAAACAGCAGATAAATGCTCTGAGGCAGTAGGGAGGTGAGGGACTCATTCTCTGTGGCAGCGAGGAACCAAATTAGCTGAACTTTGAATGTGTAATGATTCCGAAGGAGGACATGATCCAGAGAATGCCCGCGTTGATGCTGAAGTGCTGCTTTCCTACTGCAATGGAGACCCTGTATAAACAACTGAAAGTTTCGGATGAAGTTCGAGAACAGGTAAGTGTTTGAGCTCCAATTAGGCTCATTGCGGATACCTGCTGGAGAACTAGTTTGCATCTCATTATATGGGTTTCGTATAATGGTTTGGGGGGCAAGTTTCTCCTAGCAAGCGGTATCATTTTGTACTCTTCCCTGCTACATTCATCTTTCAATCCGCTAATCATTATAGTTTTGAGATTTTCTGAGATCATTTACACAGCTAAATTATCTCTGATTTCCAGGACCTCGAAAGGACTATGTTTAAGTCGGTGCATTAAATTTCTCCCGCTAGAAGTGTATCTGGTCTCAGCAGAGACTTTGAATGCACTTTGGAGTATCCTGAAGCAGATGTCAAGGTTGGCTGCTGGAACATCTGACTGTTTAAAAACCCTGATAAAGAGAGAAGCAAATGTGAATGCAAAGCTAAAAGAGGGCTTGGGCCCTCTTGTTGCTCATGTTTGTGCATTTCATGGCCAACCTGACTGCATGTGGGTAAGGCTTTCAAGTTTTTGTTCAATAATATAGTTAATATAAGTTCTGGTTAACAAACGATTTTTTGGAGAAGTAAGATTTCATTTTTGTTTTGTTTAACTTTAATCCTTAAACGAAGGGTAAAAAATTGAACTCACTTTTATACCTGCCCTGTATTTCGCCGATTTCCCCCAATTCAATGTAACCTACCTTTTTTGGAACAATACTGAATTGGGAGAAACTTCACGAGCAGGGGAATCGACTGGCGGCCGCAGAGATTCTGTCCAACTTGGTCAAAATAGCCCGGAATCGCATTAGGGTAATGGCGATCCCCGAGGCCAACTGCCGTAAGATCGGAAGCAACAGACAGCGACTTCGCCAAATTATTGGACTCACAGAATTAAATCGCAGCGCGTCGGATCAAGAAGTGGCCATAGAACTGGCTGCCCAGATCTAGCAAATTAGATTTTGATTGTGTGTTCAAAGATCAGAGGGCTGAAATACAAAGAGCTCGTTGATTTCAGAACTGGTGGAGATCTGGCAGAGGCACCCCCGTTCATCAAAGAAGGTTCCAGGCATCAGGAGATTCAGCATCCAACTTTTGATCTCTGTTATGGAGATGGAGAGATCTACAACATAAATGAGATCAAAATTGGAGGAGGCTTTGGAGGAAGTGATGAAGGCGACATCGGAGTTGTAGAGTTACAGTGCATTCGCCCGGGTAACCGACCACTGCATGGCCATTCAATCCCTCGTGTTGCTATTTCTCTTAAATCAGGTGAATTTACATACAAAAATTGTTTGACACACCTGATATATGTTATGGTCAAGAGCGCCTGGCTAATCTGCATTTGAATATGGCATAGGCACCTTCTGCAGACTAACAGATTACAGGGAGTGATCCCCACAGCCGCTCAGTCGCAGCTGAACGACCTGAGATCACAGGTTGAAGAACGGCTCAGCGCCGCCAACTGACTAGATCACAGGAGCGATCCCCACAGTGCTAAAGGTAGTTGAAGCCGGGGAGTATGTCTCAGCGAGAGAGATATGTTCTTCCTTCTGTCTCGCTTTGAGTTGCAAGTAAGATCTCAGATAGTCTGCTAGAGATAGGTTATTCCTTTTAAGTCTCGGCATCTACATATAGCTTTGAGTCTGATATAGCCACCGAGGTGTTACAAAATAACCAGGTGGCAGTGTCAAAGTACCAGATGGCAGTGTCATGTAACCAGATGGCTTGCTGTCATGAAGACAGCAAGCAATCAACCAACTTTGATATTGCATTCGGTTGCATTGTACCTCCCATAGCATTTAATGCTTCGAACTAATGCTAACATTAGTTTAACACTTTCAAAATGCAAATAAAATGTAAATGAAACCGATGAATAAAATGAATATAGTATATAGTTTGGCCTCCTCGCCTCGGGAAGAGGCCAAATAACACAGTAAATAACAATGTACTAAAAAACTTTCCATATACACCATCAAGCGCCATTAAGAAACAGCTCACAAGCAGCTTAACTAATGCTAGCATCGAGGTTTTCGATTACTATAGTCCCTGGCCATTGCCAGATGGCAAGGACTAATAACATTCTAAGATAAATAACAACGTATAAGCCTTAATAACTAATTATGATACCATTTATTTTATAATTCGTAGACGCAACGCTCATGATTCCTCGTGGACTGTAGATCGGGAAGATAGGTGTCTTTCTACGGACTTCTCAGTCACTAGGCACCATCTGTCGCTGGCCACCACTGTCACTGGCACCATCTGTTGCAGTCGTACCAGAGAGATGAGATAGTGTGGGAGAGTAAGCAGCTGTAACTTACAACTTTGAAACGCCGAGAACAAGATGGCACATCTAATTTTAACTAGAGTTTACGATGATACTCAAATCAAAAGTCGTGATTATTTTTTGTCTTGAAAGTTATGGAAATTGTGGTTATATTTAAAAAAAACTAGTACTGATTTTTCTAAATCCAATTAAAAATGATCAAATTTCATAATTTTAGGTGCTATAGAAGTAAACTTCATAATTTTATGTGTCCAGAAGTTTTCGATGGTGCACCGTCAAAAAAATAATTCAAACACCACTTTTACCAAAAAAAAAAAAGAATTTTTTACCCAAATTCCAACCACTTTTAACCCTCCAAAAAATGCTTACACCCCACATGGTTATTCCAGGAAAAGCAAGTTTTAAGGCCAAATGGCGCGTGGAAGTTCATCTTTTAAGTTTTGTGGGTGTCAAAATAATAGTTCGGGATACTAATTTCAGTCGACTTTCCTAGTATGGGGTTTCTGTTTTTGAAAGGAAGCCTTAACTTACCTTTGGTCAACTTCATCCATTTCGTAATCCTTGTCACGTTGATAATTTCCAATCACAATCGCGTCCATATCATTGCTTCTTGTGTCTTAGTGATCTAACTCTATCAATTTTATAGTGGCCTGTATCCCATATTCATCAGAAACTTTTACATACCTTCGAAGATCATGAAAATATACTCAATTGAATACTTAAAAATGGGCCACTATTCTCTTCCATTTGTTCGGCTTATTATTCATTCACAGTTTTCCTTCGGCTTATTATTCATTCGCAGTTTTCCTTCTGTTATATCAGAGGAACGGTGAGAGAGGGACGCGGCAGCGGTGGAGCGGGGTGTCGGTAAAATCGCCCAACCAGAGATCGATACTTTGGTAAGAGGTCTATAAGCACTGAGCAGGTGCGTATTATAACCAATGCATGTAGTCTTTCACACCATGCCTTTTTAATGTCAACCCTGCCATGAATATCTTCACTCCTTTCATACTGGGACATCTGTAGGAAATGCATTTTGCATGTTTTATCGCTTAACCAAGTCTTTCATCCCTTCACCTGGCTCTCCGAAGGGATTGCTCTTCTCTGGGAGGTGTTTATCTGCGCAACCTCCATATGTGTCTCTATTTCGCCTCTCCGTAGAACTTTGCAGACTCAATTCCTAGACCCGTTTTTATCTGGTCAAGCTGGTTTTGTGTTATTGCATTTCCTTGCTAAAGCGTATCATCTTGGTTCGGGCATTCGGTTCTTCTCAGGACGTGTCTTTTTTATTTTACCGTTTGTGCACCCAGCTTCGGCTTGCCTGCGTCTCTCCAGGTCAGTTATTTTTATTGTCATGATAAAATGTTGTTTTTCTGTTACAATGGTCTTGTTTTTGAAAGGAATTTATCAACATTGTAGTTTGAATTATGGCAAAGTCCTTCTATATGAATTCTTTTTTGAAGCTGAAGATTAAGTACTGATGAAATGAGAAAGGATGACCGGGTTGTGAGTTTAACATAATATTGTTTAGAAATTAAGTTTTGTCTCCAAGTTATTAGTGAGTCTGGTAAGCCACTCATGCCTGGGAAAACATTCTTAATTGAGTCACGGAAATCAGTTTTCAAGATCCAGCAGTACTTTATCATCACCAAGTCTTGTTCTGAATTTCGTTTTAAGCTGGGGCCATGGTGGCGTGTTGACGAATCAGTTTTCAAGATCCAGCAATACTTTATCATCACCAAGCCTTGTTCCGAATTTCGTTTTAAGCTGGGGCCATGGTG
>APFE031394768.1:20509-38590 GCA_000404065.3 Pinus taeda
ATCTACATATAGCTTTGAGTCTGATATAGCCACCGAGGTGTTACAAAATAACCAGGTGGCAGTGTCAAAGTACCAGATGGCAGTGTCATGTAACCAGATGGCTTGCTGTCATGAAGACAGCAAGCAATCAACCAACTTTGATATTGCATTCGGTTGCATTGTACCTCCCATAGCATTTAATGCTTCGAACTAATGCTAACATTAGTTTAACACTTTCAAAATGCAAATAAAATGTAAATGAAACCGATGAATAAAATGAATATAGTATATAGTTTGGCCTCCTCGCCTCGGGAAGAGGCCAAATAACACAGTAAATAACAATGTACTAAAAAACTTTCCATATACACCATCAAGCGCCATTAAGAAACAGCTCACAAGCAGCTTAACTAATGCTAGCATCGAGGTTTTCGATTACTATAGTCCCTGGCCATTGCCAGATGGCAAGGACTAATAAAGCACCTTCTAATAAGTTTAAGGTATATCATTATTAAAGATATATCCTAAATTTAAGATTTCTATCCATTATAAATATACCTGTGTCATCCATGGATTGATAAGAAAATTATAATTGACAATTATAAATCACTAGATCATAATATCCTTTGTCTTCTGGAATTCCGGAAAAAGAATTGATTGGTAGAGAACAACCTTATCTTTGTGATAACAATCTTAAATTTAAGTTATAACTATCAATTATAAACAGCAGGGTTCAGAATCAATGAGTAATAACTATCAATTATAATAATGAACGAACTTAATTTAATTTATAATTTTAGAATGAAAGTTTTAGTAGTATCATATTTATATTTCATTTTGGTGGATGAAATTAAATTTATATTTAAAAGTTATTTTAAATTAATATTTATCTACTACTAAGAGAATAAAAATTTTTAATGTTTAAATGTTTTAGTTATTTAATTATAATAATAGGGAAAGAAATTTGAAATTTTTTTTTTTTTTTTTTTTATTAATTTGATTAAATTAATTTAATTTTATCAATATATGTATATATATATTTAATTTATTTGTTTTTGTAATTAGAGCAAATGCATAACAACTTAATATGAGAGAGGCATGACAACTTAATATGAGGGAGATGTGTAATTCTTTCTTTAATATTGGGTTGACACATATTTTTTTTAAATAAAAATGATTTGAAACATATAAATACAAATATACATATTTGATTAGTTTTAATCAAAAGTATAATAAAACATAAACAATCTTATTTTCATTGTTGTTGATGTGGTAAAAATATTTCAGTCTCATTCCCAATGATAAATAAAATATTTCAAAATATATTTTAAATAACATAATCTTATATCAACTTTAAAAGGAGATAAAATAATTAAAAGTAAGAAAAAAATGGGGGGACCACAACCCTTTGAGGAGAATTGAATTTGTGGCCTCCCAATGACAAGGTGCTTTAGCAACATGACCCTTGACCAATTGAGCTAACCCTTGGGCTATATATATACACCACACATATAGACACACACCATTAATAAAATATTTCAATGGGTAAAAAAAAAAGGTAATTTAAAGTAAAAATTTCAATTACTTCTAATGAAAGAGGATGAGTAATAAATTTAATTCTTAATATAAAATTGATATAAGGTATTTAAAATATTAATAATAAATTAAAAATATTAATAACCATTATAAATAAATATTTAATATGTAAGGTTAAGGTAATATTTATAATATTAAAAATATATCATTAAAAAAGTATTAATATGGAAAGTATAATTTACAAATAAAATGTGTATATATTTTATAAAGCAATTCAAAAGAAATCTTAGGGTTAAAACATTTCAAATGGTCTAGTTAAATTACATTTGGGCCATCTTTTAGGTATATTCTCCAATTAATTTTTTATGAAATTCAGTTTGTTGAAATTGTAAATTTAAGATAAGTAGTCTACACAGTCTCGTTTCCAAAGAGATTTTCAAAATATTGATCCAATTTTTTGAGGTGCAAACTTTTCCAAATTTTATACTCTAAAAAAAATTACATTTAAAAAAATTTAATCTCTTTAAAGACTTACTAAATGATGATAAAATTATGTGATAACATCTTATCTACTTAATAAACTACCTCACTATTCTTAATGTCATAATTAATATTTAAAATTTAATTTAATTTATAATTTCCCACGATAAACATGTCACAAATGAAAATTTCCCACAATAAACCTGTCACAAAAGAAAATTTTGATAATTTCATTCTCATGCTCCACTTTATTTTATGTAGTTGAAGGAAAGCCAATTTATGAGTGGATAACAAACTTAAATTTAATGTATATGCAAAGGGTATATATTTGTGATAAATTTATAATTAATTATTCAAAATCACATACTGATGTTTGTTCTCCATTTTCTAGAATCTAGAAAGAAGGGTCAATTAATGGGTTACAATCATGTGATAGCAAGGTTGAATTCAATTTATATGGCGAAAGAAAGGCATATATGTACTCATTTATGGTCTTTTTAATATAACTCAAGTTTAAGCTATAAAGTACACTAGGTACACAAATTTAATGTATAAGTTATACAAAATTAAGATATTCGATGTACTTTAATATTTTTAGCTTGACTTATTTTCTACCCTTATTTCATTTGCGAGTCCCTGTGCATTTGTGGGCCCTCTCTTCTTGCTACATCACATGCCATCCCCATCCTTCATAGTCAAACGTACTTATTTTCCACCCTGATTTCCTTTGTTGTGCTCCTTTAAGTGAGTATGTCAAGCTGATCTAGGAGGCACATTTAAGTCAAGTAGCAAGGTAGATTGGTGTGGAGAAGAATGTGGTAGTATTGCAAACATTTTTTTTGGACGAAAATTTGACGATATTTTGGCAAGTTTATTAGGTCTTGCACCACCTATGTTATTTTCAAACCAACTATTAAAAAACAACGCTCGTACACCCCTCTACTTACTCCTAAACAACCTTGGGAATCCATTTCAATGGACTATATGTCTAGTATTCCTTCTACTAACTATGGTAATGATTGTGCATTTGTGGTCATTAATATATTTTCTAAAATGGCAATTCTAACTACATGTAAGAATAATATCACAACAGAAGCCAATGCCAAGCTCTTTTTCGACTAGGTGTGGGTACATTTTGGAGTCCTGCAGACCATTATATCAGATCGAGATAGCAAGTTCCTAAGTGCATTTTTGTCAAGCCTCTCTTCATTATTGGACACCAAAATCACCAAATCAATTCTGTTTCACCCCCAAACTAATGACCAAATAGAGGTTGTTAACAAGATGCTCATGCACATTTTGCACATATATGATTCCAACAATACATGAACATGGGATGAGAGTCTCCCCTATGTTCAACTCAATTATAAAAGAGCTCTCCTTAGCTCAACTGGCCACAACCCCTTTTAGGTGGGCCTAGGATTTGAACCATTGGGTCCCATTGATGTCACACAACCCCTTTCAACTACATAGGTAGAATCTGCACATGTTCAAAGCCAGTAAGTTTATTGAACAAATTCAGCACATCCAATAGCAGGTCTAGGATATCTTAAAAAATGTCATTGTTAAGTACAAACAATACCATGATCAACGACGGATTTCACACAAGTTTTAATTAGGAGAAAAGGTTTGGTTTCATTTGTAGAAGGAACACCTTGTAGGGGCCCATTAGAAGTTTCCACCACTCCACTATGGACCTTACACCATCACGAAAGTTGTGGATGACAATTATTTTGAGCAAAGTATACCCCCTTCCTTGGCCTGCACCCAATGTTCAATGTGGACCACCTTCGACCATACTTTCCACCATTGTTGAACACATTATAAATTGCATAGCAACGAACGCTAACACATTTCAACTTAAATTAGATTGAACAAGCCGTAATTGATAACATCTTGACAAACAAATTAAGGGCACTCGCCACCAAATAATCTAATTGTATCAGGTTGTCAAAGTAAGCCAACTCTTGAACCAAGGAAAGTGGCTTACCAAGGGGCAAGTTCAACGAAATTCTCCCCATCTCATGGAAGCACTCAACAAAATGGATATCGATGATTCATAAGGGAGGAGGACTGATCCAAGTAGATATTGGTGTCCACCCACATATTCCACTAGCTCACAAAATAATTTTCTATTTTGATAATTTTTGTTTTCTACAGATTTTAGGTCCTAAACTTTTGGAGTTGCTTTGAGGCCATAAACGACATCTTTTGGGGAAATAGAATAACGACAGTAGAGAAATGTAATTCTCGGCTAGATCTTTTAAATGAGATATAATGTGCGTAAATGAAGATCATACACCAAAGTTACGACCCTGTGAAGTTGATCTTCCAAATCACCCCATTAGGGCCCAAAAGCCTTTGGTGTTTCATCTCCTGGGGTTAGGTTTTTTGGATGTTTATGGTTTCTCATTGCTTATTTATGATAAAATACCTTCGAGCCTCATTACTACATAGTTCGACAGAGATGTGTAGCTGTCACATCTCTTCTTAGAGATAAGAAAACATTATTCAAGCTAGTTTGTTTACATTCTACATTTATACAATTTTAGCATTTTCCCCTTATTAAGAGAAGTCAAGTTTCATTGCATCTCTGTGTTTTGTTTATAAATTTTTATATAATTTCATTCCCTTCATAAATTCGGATCATTTAATGTATTCTAGAGCCAAGAGAATAGAAAAACATAACAAAGAAAATAACATTATGGTGATTGTGAGATATAAAAACATTAAGAGTGGGCATTAATTCCAATGTAAATTCTCATGATCATCTTGGCATTAAATCAAAGTGTCTAATCTTTGCTAAAAAAATTCATTAAGTGACACTACAATAATGCATATGCCAATTCAGTGTTAAGGTTATTTAGGTTTGATCTATGCGATGGGCTTAATGTTGTAAGAGGGTACACCATATCAAAAAATACATGGGGTCTCATGAGAATAGAGATGATTTTACTTCTTAGATGCCAAAGAAAAGTAATAAGAGTCATATCCTAAATCTAGCTCATGCTTCACATCCATCCTCATATAATATGAAAGACACAATACCTATTAAATAAATAACTAAGATTTGGGAATTGAAATATTGTTAGATTGTTCATAATATGCCCCTTGTTTTGAAATTTTATAATATTTGTTACCCTTCATTAATAAAAAGTAATTTCAAAAATTTACAATTTTTAAAGATGACTTTTGGATTATTCATTCGGAATAAACTTTAACCGCTCTAAAAGGCAAGAAACAAATCAATTTTGATGAATTGATGAGAATCCCCTATTCTTTCTACTTCATGGACACACGCATAAAAAATTATCTCATTATCATTGATTGTCTCCATAAATCCAAACTTTAAATCATGCCTTATTAAGCAAGTTTAAGTAGAGCCTTTACTCTTAGCATTCATGGTTTAAGATGAATAAAAACCTGACTAGTATAGAAAGAATGACTAATGAATGCCCGTGCTTTGGATTTGACTTGAATAAATTAAAAAAAGTCATTATGGGCACCAAAAGAAAATAAAGTATACCTTTTAATAAGATTAAGGGATATCCTTATTAAAGAAATATCTAAAATTTAAGATTACTATCCATTATTACGTCGAAGGTGTTCTCTCTATGGGATTTTGATTTGCAAACATTGTTCACTGTTGCGAATCATTGACCTTCAATTTCGTCCTCCTCGCGCCTATTCAAATTTGACACATGGATGTGCTCTAGTCGTGCTTTTAGTGGAGACGTAGTGTGGCATTGGCCAACTCCAATTCATGTACATTGTACACTTTCCAGTTTTAGATGAGCAACGTATAGAGATGGATGAGTGTGACCCTCACAGAGCAAGACTCTTGCCTCAATGGCTTTCATGATCTCAAAGCCAGCAGGAATGTTACAGGCATGGTCACTAGGCGTGTGCCGAATGTGTGCAAACTAATAAGAAATGCACCTACTATGCATCATTACTGACACTATTCTCGATTAGTAGAAATATAGCAAACAATGATCATGGCCCCCATTAAGCTGAGACTGGCCTCTGTCAAATACTTTAAACGGGTGAAAAACAGTAATTAATTTATAACTGTGTCAACAGCTCCCCCTACACCTCCCATTCAGAGATTATACCTAAAGCTCTTATTGATAGGAAAGGGACGACACTGTATGTTATACCGCACGCTCCTTCACAAAATATGGAAAATATAATCATTACAGTAATAGGGGAGGGACGTCATTACCTATGTGCCCTCCCATCCACCTCAGCTGCCGATGTGGAGACACCTGAAAACTCGTCTGACACCTACCGAGTAACTCTTGCCGCGTGTTGCGAAGGGTGGGAGCATTTAAGACAACAGTTAATATGTCGTTTAGGGTTTCATTCCGCGTGTTTTGTGGCATGTATTCTCTGCCCTATGATGTTTCATTCATGTCTGGTGTGTGGGTGATGTGCTCTGCTGATGATGGATTGGGACGGATCCAATATTGGTTCATGTTGTCTTCCATTTTGGAGTTGCTCATCGGGCGAGGTTGCTTGCAGTGGTTCACTAACGATTTAGGGTTTATGGTGTGGTTTCTTAATTGCAGCTGGAATTACTGTTTGCACACATTCGTTTCTCATTCAAGGTTTAGAGTTTTGTTGCTTTACCTGTTTCGAGGGGGGTTTAACATTGTCATTGTTGTTTTTCGTTCTGCACCGTCGGGGGTTTACAAATGTCATTGTTGTTGTTCGTTTTGCACCATCGGGGGTTTACAAATACCTTGGTTGCTGTTTCATTCTTGCGGCCTGTTGTTTGGGAAGGAACTAGTGTGAAATTCTAACCAGTTCGAGGTCCATGAATGTAAATCTTTAAATTCATGGGTTTTTTTTCTTGAATTTTCTGTAATTTGTTTGTAGGTTTTTCCCCAACTGCTAATTTTTCACGTGTTTACAAGTTTTGGTTGCAGGTAATTTGTGTGGTTATTTCAGAAAAGGTATGGCGAGGTCTAGGAGACATTTGGAAATGGTGGTGGCTTCTGCATCTCTCTAGTAGGATTCTAAATCCTACCAACCATTGTGATTTTCAACACTTAAAATTGTTGTTGGGATTTTTGTAATTTTGATTTTATTGCACTATTGTGTTTTTCAACACTTGAATTTGCTAGGAAATTAGCTCCTGTTGCATGTTTTCTACTTTTTCTTCTGATTTATGCGTGCTTTGTTATGATTTCTTCTTGATCTATTATGATTCTACTAGCTCTATTACCCTCCCCTGAACGATAAATTGATATATCTGTCATGGAATGATTTTATGGTTCAACTACTGAATCCACCAACCTGTCCTCTATATGTAAGTTGTTTTATTTATTTTTTGCGCGCAATGTTTGATTTAATTTGACCCTAGATTTAGCCCATGTACCCATTAAATCTCAAGTGAATTTTTGAGTCTAAAATAATTTAGGTTGTGTCTGTTAAAGTTTTCTATTTGAATATGCTATTCAATCCATCCCTAGGGTAATTATATCTTGACCCTATGGTCTGTTTTTGGATTGAAATGCTCTGTGGTTCACCTAATTTGTGATGTTTAGACCTTCTTTTCCTTCAAATATGATGCGTGCAATTGTTTTTTATGTGGTTTGATTAGTTCTGTAATGAATCTTGACGTGGAAATCATCTATGTTGTGTTTTTTGGATATTTGGATTGAACTGTTATAAGGGTTATCTGATTTGGGTCTTTTAGACCATTTTGGGCTTCAAATTTCAAGTGGGCAATCATTGTTTATAGATTGTTGGATCATCTTTGTACTGAAATTTTATGCGGCCAATTGAATTTGAGAGGATTTTGAAGAAATCCGCTTTTGTCAACCACTAAGCGAATTGCTTTGCTTGTAGGTAAAGAAAAGTGATATTGTCATCAAGAAACATCATTTATGTTTTCAAATTCCTTTTCTATTATTTCTATGCATGTTTTGATCAGTAGCTCAGTCTCTCATGAGTTTTAGCAAGCCCTCTGAGTTTGTAACAAGCGCTCAATGACATTCTTCAATTTTTCCCCAATACCAATTGGTGTGCATTTTATCCACCTTAGCATGGATTTCTCTTCATGGTAATGACTCTGTAAATATCCTGGATAGGTGAACTTGTTTCCTAAAACCCTTTCTGAAGGGTATCACGTTAGTTCCCTCCCTCTTCTAGCGAGGAAATATTTTATTCAATGGTTCCGCAAATAAATTGATTGTTACATTAAAGAAATCAGATAAAGAGTAATTGGATAAATTTCCAGGATTATAGAGTTAACCATATTTTACACTAAGGCCTATAGCCTGCCACGTTACAAATCCTTTTCCTCTGTTGGTATGATTTGATCATGGCCAGATGTCCCAAATAGCCCAACAACTACCTTACCAACACTTCAGATAGATGCTAAAATGCTCATAATATTGCATATGTTGTTTCTCATAGCATCGTTGGCAAGAGGTTGTGATTTTGTGCATTTCAGATTATATTTGGAAGCTTGGGAATTATACGTTGTATATGGTGGAGTTTACGTTCTATGGTATCCATTGGAGGTCCTAAAAAAATCACAAAACTAATTACCTAACCTAATAAGTGTGAGATGGAATATTGTTTTTATTGCCAAATGATTTTTTGGAGGTAAATTTATTTATAAGAGCAACTTTGCATTGTGTTTGGATTCGAAGTAAATTGCGTTATAAGGGAAATTCAATGCTAAGAGTGGATTACCCATTTGTATAATGTTTTAATTGGAATTACATTGATTTATAAAGGTAATTTGATGCTCATAGTGGGTAGACCAACCCATTTACATTGTGTTTTAATTCATTTATATATTGTTTGGAACAGAGTCTACAATAATATGCAGAGATTTCACATTCGAACTTCTTAGACAGACACTTTAAATGTAGTGACTGCACTAATATGTGAAATTCATTTTCCGATTCCTTCTTCTGTAACTTGTGTATTGTTGTTTCATTCATTTGTGGCATCTCACTTGTGGAGAAATTTGGATTTTATGTCATTTTCGAAATGATTTTAGTTCTGGTGAGATTTAGCCTATTGTCTTCTTGAGTTTATATCAGATGGATGTAAGTTGCCCTTTTGTAACTTTCCATCTTGAGGAGCTTCTTTGTTGCTTTGTTTCCATATTTGTTGATGTATAGAATGTTAGGTTCTTTGACATATTTGTTGATGTATGGAATGCTAGGTTCTTTGTGAATACGAAACTAATAGTTATGTAACTTTTCTATATTAATGAATTTCAAGTACTAAAGTTTATAAAAAAGAGAAAAATCCACAAGTTGGTATAACCATTTCTCTCATATTATTGAACTTATTCCTAAAATTCAGTACTTTTTAAAATTACATTACAAGTTTTTTGAGCTTGTTGGAGCAGATTCTTCTTTGTCAATTTATTTTTTCTCTGTGATCATTGTAGTCATTAACTCTAAGGGATTTTAATTTTTCCCAAAATTTGGTAATATATGCAGTGGCCAGTAGAAAGACTGCAATTTATGTATTATTGCATTAAGTTAAAGCAATGAATATGGAAAAATCATTGTCAACTTGGCCAAATCTTTCTGCTCTACATTTGCGTAAAAGTAAAGTTATGAATATGGGAAATGTTTTACTATCAAGTCAAGTGTTTGCATTTCCTTTGATGTGTACTATATTCATTTATAAGAGTATTTCAATGTCCCATAGTTGACAACCCAATTGATTGTGTTTCAATTGGAGGTAAATTGATTTTTAAGAGCAACTTTGCATTGTGTTTGGATTCAAGTAAATTGGTTTATAAGGGAAATTCAATGCCTTGAGTGCATTTCCCATTTGTATTGTGTTTTAATTGGAAGTACATTGATTTATAAAGGTAATCTAATTCTCATAGTGGGCTGATCTACCAGCCTATTTTCATTGTATATTCATTTATAAGAGTAATTCAATGTCCATAGTTGGTAGATTTGGAGGTAAATTGATTTATAAGAGCAACTTTGGACTGTGTTTGGATTTGAAGTAAATTGCGTTATAAAGGAAATTTAATGCCAAGAGTGCATTACCCATTTGTATTATGTTTTAATTGGAAGTACATTGATTTATAAAGGTAATTTGATGCTCATAATGGGCAGACCAACGCATTTGCATTGTGTTTTAATTCATTTATGCATTGTTTGGAATAGAGTATGTGATAATACGCATAGATTTCACATTCAAAATTCTTAGACAGACACTTTAAATGTAGTGACTGCATTAATCTCTGAAATTCATTTTCCGATTCCTTCTTCTATAACACTTATAGTTAAAAGATGTAATTGCACTTAATTTTTGGGTTGGAACAAATGTACAGTTAAAAGATGTTTGGGTTGGAACGAATGTACTTGTGTATTGTTGTTTCATTCCTTTGTGGCATCTACTTTGTGGAGAAATTTGGATTTTATGTCATTTTGGAAATGGTTTTGATTCTGGTCAGATTTAGTCTATTGCCTCCTTGAGTTTATATCAGATGGATCTAAGTTGTCCTTTTGTAACTTGCCATCTTGAGGAGCTTCTTTATTGCTCTGTCTCCATATTTGTTGATGTATGGAATATTAGGTTCTTTGACATATTTGTTCATGTATGGAATGTTAGGTTCTTTGTGAATATGAAACTAATAGCTATGTATCTTTTCTATATTAATAAATTTCAAGTGCTACAGTTTATAAAAAGAGAAAAACCCACAATTTGATATAACCATTTCTCCCATATTATTGAACTTATTCCTAAAATTTTCAATGCTTCTTTTAATTACATTACAATTTTTTTGAGCTTGTTGGAGCGGATTCCTCTTTGGAAATTTTTTGTTTTTCTCCATGATCATTGTAGTCATTAACTCTAAGGGATTTTAATTTCTCCCAAAATTTAGAGTAGAAAAATTTTATAATTATATTTTCCCTATATCTTTTCTAATTGTCCTTGCAATTTAATTTTAGTCTTCTAATATTCAATTATAATTCCATCTTTTTCCATTATTTTCTCTTTAAAAATATCTAACTTATCATTATTTTCTCTTCAAATTTTCAAATGTGGTGTGAGGTTAGGTACTTTTGTTGTTCATTGTTTTATGGAATTTTCATATTAAAATAAGTGACGTGTTCAAGATTTCATTATTCACTCGTTTGTCATCATATTTACAACTCTATTATAAATATGTTGTAAATAATTTGGTGTGTAGAGGCATAACAGAAAATCCCATTTTCATTCTTAGGTAAGATTTTTACATTATAGTAGACTACAGATGTTCCTTAAAAAATGGAATTTGGTTACAATGTGTTAGGTTTTCATAACACAATGCCGCAAACAGTATGAAATAAAACAACCTAGGTTGTAAGCAAAAATCTTTCTGTGACAAGAAAAAGAGACAATCCATCCAAAATCCACATCAGAATGTGGTTACAACCAAAAACATATGACACCCCTATTCTTTATGGCCTTGAGAATCTTGAGTGCCAAAACTCCCTGAGTTACCTGCTTGAGCCATATAGGTTGGCCTACCTAAAAAGGGTTGATTAGGAAATGGTTGATTGCTACCATATGATTGAGTCCAATTTGCACCTACCAACCATGGAAGAATTGAGTAACCACACCTCACATTCGCACTACTAACCCCTGCATTAAGTGGAGGTGTGTGATGAGCATACATAGAATTGACACCTCCTCTGGTAGGAATAAGGCAAGTCGGTAAACCTCATTTTTATAGTGAGGCACTTGAATGTTTATGAGGTCTTGGAATAATGGTGTATTATCTGCAATATTGTCCAATGTGTATGACATAATCCTGGTTTCATCAACTATGCTTGAATCATTGTCAACCATATTGATCATCCCTTAGTCCTTTTCAAGCATTTGTTGGGCCTTTCTTGATTCCTTTTCCTATCTTTCCATTTGATTTTGTTGTCCTTCTCTTGCATTGCTTTACCTCTTTGAAGTCTTTCATTTGCTCGACGTTGTGCTGCAATAATCCTTGTTGCCTTCTTCTCCTTGGCTAGATCCTTCTTTTTCTGTTTTAATTCTTGCATTTCAAATTTCTTTTTTTCAGACTCAACTAATAGATTTATATAGTAATTTGAGGTGAGTAACTGTGAACTTTGGCCCAAATGAAGGCTACCTGGTGTACCTTCCTTCTTTTTCATTGATACTCTCTCTACTGGTAGCTTTAGTAAACGACCAAGTATCTTCTCCACCCCTCCCACTTGCATGTCATTTCTTGGTACTTCCCTTTTAGTATTTGAGATAACTGATTGAACTATATTGTTATCTTCATTTGATGCCTCATTATGTGCTTCATCTTCTTCCATTGATCTATTGTCCACAAAAAAATGAACAATTTCATTGTTAAACTCTACTGGTTGTGAAGGCATGTTCATGCTTTGTTCATTGGTTGTTGAGACACTATCTTCATTCAAATTAATCATGACTTCTACTAGCCATGACAGTGGGGTTACTTGGCTTGGCAATGTCAATTGGTCATTGTCAACTGCATGTTCAACAATGTCATTAACAATATCAACAACAGAAGTTTCATTTTATTGAGTGGGTAGAACGACCTCCATGTTATTATGAATTTGATCATTATTATATTGTGCTTCACATATAGTTTCATCATCTCCACCATATAGGTGTCCTTGAGAGAGGGAAATCATATTACCAGCTGCAACCACATCATCGTGTTCATCTACTTCTTGCACTTCAACACCTGTTTGGACATGTCCTTTTCCTGGCCATCCACATGAAATACCTAGCTACAACTAGTATCATGCATAAGAGCATCATAATTCAATGGCCAGATTCCTATCCTCCTAAAGCCAACCTTGATATTTGATGGTTTCGGAGCCCTTTTAAACACTTTACTTGCAAGCTTTGCTAGCTCAAACATTTTCACCTCAACCCTTGGATTATTTTTCATAAATGTAGCACGCTATGACTTGAAATAGTTCTTGAAAGGGCCAAACACACTAACATCAAGGGGTTGAAATGTGTGAGTGGTATGAGAGGGAAATGTAAACAGGTCGATACCCAAATTGTTTTCTTCCTCAATTGTTTGTACAACCATGTGGCTTCCATGGCCATCTAATATCAATGCGTGTTTGTTATTAGGTGAGACACCACCTGGTGCAGATTCAGCAAAGTGACAAAGCCAATTTAAAAAAAGTTCTTTAGTTATCCATGCATGGGGATGTGCAGCCATGATGCACCTAGTTCACAGTTTTGTATATAGTTTTTCAATTGATTTGTACCTTTGAATAGATCAAATCATGGGATTGAAGTACCAATTGCATTAATACTACATAAAATAGTTATCCACTCCCTGCTCTTAGGAAAAATATTTGGCACATTTTAGCTCCCTCTCTCAGCAGTTACTTGAAAGCCATAATTCCTTCCTACCTGTAAACCTATTTCATCACAGTTCCATATATGGTCTATACCATAATAATGTTCATCATAAGAACTAGAAAGAGTGGCATAGAACTTTCATACAATTACATGGGACACATTTAATGCTTTGTCTTTGTCAAGGACCTCATTTGTACACAATACAAGGTCTGGATGCCTTTTTTAAAACCAAAACCACCATGATTTACCAAGAAACCCATCTTTGAATGGGTTTGGCCTCCCTTGATAGATTTGAGCAACTGTGGATTTGAGTTGTATCAACTCTAGCCCATGTCCCAATTGGGCCATCTCTTTACACCACTCAACCACCTCAGCTTCCTCTTCAGTCATAAATGTAAGAGGCCCTCTATGTTTTGTGTGAGTCAGTCCATTTATCCAATATTTTATTGATGAGGGAAGAATACCATGTTTTTTTGTAGATGCATGAATTGAATATCCATTAAACTCTATGTCGTAAATTGCAACTAACATTTCTTCTTTTTTCCAACCTCTTATAGTGTTGATCTTTTTAGTTGAACTTTACTCTTGGACTGTTGTTGATGGTGGCTCTATGGGTGATGGTGTGACAACATTACCTTCAGTCTCATGGTCATCCTAAACAACATTTCTTGGGGCATTTTTGAAATTCACATCACCTATCCTGTCCTCATTTGACGAAGGGCATCATAGTTGGGCACCCCTTGTAACTCTCTTGCCACTTCTCCTTGTACGAGCGACATAACTAACTCTTTCCATAGATGCAAAAACTTGCAAAATTATTGCATCCATTTAGTTAAGAATATTTGAAAATTATGCTTTCATACAAGCCAAAAATATTTCTTATTTATTATAGGAAATTATCAACATGTATGTTAGTATCCTTGAAAAATAAACTCTACAAATGAATTTGTTGTATGTCTTCAAAATTATCAGTGATTGTTGTTTTGATCACTTATTTTTACACTTAAAATACCATGACTATTTTTGTACTTGGAAAACTATTGCCAGTTTCCACCTTCTTCTGGTACTATGAGAAGACACCTCTACTTATTGCTAACTGTAATGCTTCATAAATGTTTGCATTGCTTGTTTTATTTGGAACTATCCCGGTTCCTTTTATGGTTAAGATGTTGATTTGGTAGTTACTGTTGTTTGAATTAATTTTTTTAGCATCATGTTTGTCATTATTGTTATTCATAGTGACCACAAACATCCTAGGTTTGGATTGGGAAGACATGGTAATTTTGAAAGTTGTTTGCCTGTTGAGGGTAGCCTTAGCTGTGTTCTTGGACCTAGTTACAATGTGCATTGGCTTACTACTTTTTCAATTAAATTTAATCCTTAAATGTTGAAAACTGTAAAGTTTGACACTTTTGGAGACACTCACATACATCCTAGGAATTTCAACTAAACAAAGTGATGTTTCTGGTTAAGATGTTGATCTGGTTTAGTTCTTGTTTATAAAGTGTTATTTAAATTAAATTGTTTACCCTCATGTTTGTCAATATTTTTTAGTTTCATTAAGTATCTAAGTACCAAGATCTGAACAACATTTATATTTTTTCTTGAAATTCTTTGAACAAATCCACATATTTCGGTTTTTGTTCAAGAGGCAGATTTTTGGATAGCTTAATCATTCTGGGATGTTCTGCTGTTCCTATGTTGTGTTCTTCTATGGCGTCATTCAAAGGTTCCATCTTTGGTTTTTTGGCCACATCGTTGTCATCAAACATGTCTTCTAATGGAGTAAGGCCGGCAGGCAGAACATTTCTTTTTAGGTCAATAAACTCGTCCTTTACTTCAGCTGCCTTATGTGAACAAAGTTGTTTCAGTTGGCGTATGTTTGTAGTGTTAAAAATAGTTGGGATTAGTATTTGTTTAGCCATAGTAGCTGTTAGGGTCAGGCGATTTTCTTCTGCTATCTGTTGTGATTCGGCTATCGCATCCATGTCAATGTTTGTGCTAGAGAATTCATCCTCTAGAGTCAAAAAATTGTTAATCTGGGCATCATCTTGGAATACCTACCAATTCTCAACATTGTTAGGGACTAAAGGTCTGTGTTTTATTTCAGCAGTGAAGTGGTGACTCGGTCCAAGGGGAAGCCTACATGTGCTAGCGAAGGTGGCTAGGCTATGGGCATGAATATTATGGTCTCGTGCAATTTTGGCCAGCTCAAAATTACTGAAGGCGCTAAGCAATTCGCTGGCAGCGGCTCTGTAAGCTCTCATTCTACTATCATTAGTGACAAAGTTGCCCTCTATCTGTTGTATGATCAGATCCGAATCACCTAGGATGGAAATGGTGGTAGCTCCCAGGGTTTTGAGCAACTTGAGACCTAAGAGAAGAGCTTCATACTCCGCCATATTGTTTGTACATCTAAAATTGAGTCTATAGGCATGGCCTTGTGCGTGATTCTCGTGAGTATTGTAAATCCACACTCCAGCCCCTGCTCCTAACTTTTTAACTGCACCATCAAACTCTAAATACCACGTGGCTTCTCGTCTGAGGGGTGTCATCTAAAATGTTCACATCATCCCTAACTTCCGGCAATTGAAGTGATTTTTGAATTTTTTGTCTATATACATCATGCTTAGCCAGTTCTGAGAGGGGAATGGAGATTTTGAGTCTTCCAATTTCTATTTCTAAACTGAACGGCTTTTCCACTGGGTTTCGGGCATTGACAGTGGTGAACTTTTCTTTTTCAGACATACTCTCTATATTTTCTTTTGGAGCGTCAGTATCACGGTGTATGACCGTCTGTGGTATCTCTGTTCTGGGAAGATTTTCGGGAATGCTCTTCAGATCTTTTTCCGGATGGGAGGTGGGCAGAGGCTGCTCAATAGAACCATGTGTATCTGTTACATCTTCCATAATAACTTGATGAGGATTTGGGACATGGCTGTCAGCTGGTTGGCTGTTAGTGATATTCCCTTTAGCTTTTTTGGGTTGTTTGCTATCTTTTGATTTTCTAGGTGGAAGAACATCGACAGTTTGTGTTCTTAGTTTGTATTGCTTATGTAGCTCGTATATAGCAGTGTCATATCCTTGTTTAAAGTCAAAGGACTCACCCGATTTGGTGCGGAATTGTTCTATATCAAGGTATGGTCGGTTTTCTTCCATGAGGAAGGTTTGTTGTTCGCTTTCTAAATCAATCAGGTTCATTAGGGTCCCGTCTGTGGGCTCAGCGGATGTAGTTGCCTCAGCATAGTTTTCTTGAAAAGGAGGTCTAATGTCGTGATCCTGACTGGCCCTACCCAAGTTCAAGTTTTGGGTCTTTCTGAAGTTTGGGTTCCTTGTGGCATTGGGCTGTTGACCTTCCCATGAATTTTTCCTCTCAACATTGTCTAATCTGTCTCCCAGCCTATTCATGCTACTAACGACCGCATCTAGCTTCTGCTCGAAAGAGGAGGTTCTTCTTTGAAAGTGGTTCTTCTCTCAGTTCTAGTTCTGTTTCTTTTAGCGATTAGATTTGCTTCCATGCTCACTGCAGCGTCTTGCATTTCTGCGAGGCTTTGAGGGGCTCTTTCCCTTAATTGATATGCCATCTCGGCATCAAAACCATCCGGGAATTTGTATAATGCGAGGTCGGGTGGAGGTCTTAAATTTGGTGGTATTGCATTGTAAACATTGTTAAATCTCGCGCAGTAATCCAGAACAGCTTCCCCAGGTCCTCTCTTGATAGTATCATACTCGGATAGTATGTGCAGGGGGTCCTTCTTTTTCTCCCATCTATTAATGAATGTCTGGTATAAGGCTTCTGGGTTTAGTATAGAATTAGGTGGAAGTGCCCTAAACCAGGTTCTAACATCACCGGTCAAACTTTGGACAAAGATCTTCATTCTTACACTCTCATCATCCATCTCATAACTCTTGAAATAATCCTGCATTTTCTTTGTATGTTGTAGGGCAGTGCAGGAGGTTGTGCCATCGAAATAAGTGATTTTCGATTGGTAGTCTTGAAGCATAGCCCCGGGATTAGCAGGTAATTGTAATGGTGCATATCTAGCCATGATGATGGGAATGAGCGGAACACCTAGGGCGACAGGGATTACAAGAATAACAGGGGAAGAAGGAGTAGTAGAGGTGGTAGGGATATGGGATAGAGGTGTGGCGGAGCTACTTGGAGAAGGGGGTGATGAGCTAGGGGAACTCGGGGTCGACCAGAATAAAACTTTGACAGGGGTTGGTACAACAATTGGCTGAACTATTTCAGGATTAACAGGGGTTTGGCAATCCTTTTGTTTTTGTTTTCTGATGATTTTGGGAATTAGATTTGGATTTTCAATGAAAGGTGGGTTGTTTGGGTTAGGATTTGATCGTGTATTATGCGTTTGTTTCTTAGGAGCCATCTTCTAATATATCTTTGGAAATTTTCTAAAAAAGGCAACAACACAAGTCAACTGAGCCTTTCACAAGTCGGTTTCTTCCTCTATAAAGATGCAGACTGGTTTCATTAATTTATCTGAGGAGTTCCCCAGTGGAGTCACCATTATGTCATCACTCAGGTTGTCCCTAGGCTCCTAATAGGGATACGGCTGAGGTAACCACAAACCAATCTTTGGATTGCAGGTTCTAGCCCACCTGCTATTGGAGAGGGCTCTCTCTTTATGATTCAACTTTTGTTGATGATTTTAGGCTAGCTTTCTGGCTTCAAGGGAGTGTTGTTTGTGATTGGATGGAAGGTAGGATTCTCGAACAAAG
>APFE031394768.1:50265-101116 GCA_000404065.3 Pinus taeda
TGGGATCCAGGAGCAATTAAGAATTCCTGAACATGCACTCATATGTGAAAGAAACAGCGTAAACAAGATCATTTAAGTCTACATGCTCATAACTATTTCTGAAGAAAACATCGAGAAATGCAGAAATTGAACTTAAGGCGTAATGAAACAAATCTTAAGCTATTTTTTTTTCCTGCAATTTAGAAGGCGGAACGGTGGTAAAAAACATAAAAGGAAATAGAGGAGAGAAAACACTTATTGAATCATGTAGAAGCACAGGAATTCTGTAATCATTCCTTGGCCAAGAGAAAACATCAAGTAGTTTCGCAATCCATGCTTTTAGCAATCTTTGATTATGGAAATTATGACAGTTACAGTGTGAGTCTCTGTTCGGAGAAAATGCTAGAAAGGAAAACTGACCAACTACTACTACCAACCAACCAACCCCTTCACAAAATTGTTCAGGGTGGTATTTATAAGCAAAATATCGGAAAGACATCATTACAACCGACCTAAATAGGTCTAGTAGAAAACTCTTCAAAAATCTAAGTGTTGCTGGAATTAAATGCAAGTAGATCTTTTTGGCTGCGCTAGGGGCAACTGAATCAGAAAAGATAACAAGGTGGCCCTTGGGGGCTGGACGCGGTGCTACTGGAATGATTGTGCTTTGCGAACTACAGTTCTACTCTGGTGTGGGTTAAATGTGCAATAATTATGATTTGAGAGCGTCAAGTGGCTTCACCCTCTTTCTATGAATCTGCTGGAAGGTATTAAATGGTCTCCTGCTTCGGGCCGCTGCTCAAGATTTTCACTGATACTCTTTGCCGCTACATTGATGGCTTCCGCCGTCGACTGATACTCTTTGACATGCTTGATGCCTGATGATTTGATCTGATACACTTTAAATTCTGTCATTGATCTGCTGCTGTCTTTAAACCAGATCCTTTTGCCACGATCGGGCGATTTTCGGGCTTTTTGGCGCATAAGCGGCTAAGAAATCAAAAGATTCCCTGAAGATTCCTCGAAACGGCCTATTTCCTGTAGCGATGCGCGATTAGCGCTTCGCGCTAATCGCGCATCGAAAACTGCCTCTGTTTCTTGTTCTGGAGCTCCAAAGTGCGATTTTTCTTCCTACGCAAAGTTTCGGCTTTCTGGCTGTTGACGTCAGCATGACGTTGGCTGTACGGCGGATGATGTCAGCTGTGGTGGGTCCTTGGTACAGAATGATATGGCGAGGTGCTTTACATAGGAGGTAATGCGATGAATTAGCTCCGATGCGATCGCAATATTGCATCGGCGGGGAATGGAGGGTGCTTGAGTTGGGCATTTGGCGCTTGCGACTGCCGACTGCCGATATCGCGATATCGCGTCGGGTGGTGACGGATGGGTCATAACTTGCATGGAGGGGAAAGTGCGATCTTGTGATACGATCTGGTTTTAAGGTTCTGTGGAGTGTATGTTTTGGGCGGAAAGAGGAAGTAGGTGGGTGCGAAGGGCATTTTGAGGTTTCGGAAGGGGTTTGATTACCTCAGAGGGATTTTATACTATGGAAGGAGTCCATTGTATCTGGGAGATGGTTCGGAGGTCAAGGGTTCTTGCTTAGTTTCTGGTAAACAGAGCAATTCCCGGGGGTACTTATGGTTATTTTTCAACCAGGGGGAAGGATATGTATATAGGGGATATTTACTTAATATTAGTAGGGGGATGGGGAAATATAGGGAGCTAAATAATAATGTTAGTGGTTAATATGGAGGTGGTAAGAAAGTGCTAAGTTCAGGAGAGCTTAGACTGCTACAAGGGGGTAGGACCACTCTTTAGAGAAAGTATGGAACAACTTTGAGTGAAGCAGATCTTTACTCAAGCTAGTGTTATGAAAATGATGGAACTTAAGAGGTGTCAAGCAGATCTTGACCTCTTTTGGGGAAGTTAGTTAATGATTAAGGAAAGCAGAGAAGGGGAGTTAGTTATAACTCTTTTGAGCTTCTCGCATAGAACTTCTTGCTGATTGTGTCCTGAATGAGATGACACCTAAAAGTCTGAAACTGATCAGTAATTAGGATTCAGCAACCTTAGAACTACCTAACCAGCCTACTTACCTAGCATTTTTTCTTCTTTTGATTTGGGTGCACTTAGACTTGCAAACCCATCATTCATTTTTCTTTTGATGCTTTCCTATCTAGATACTACCCTTATTTCTTCCAAGGGCCCAGATTAAGCTGTTGGGCTCCTCTGCTTCTCTACCTATCTAAGAATCTGCCAAGATTACGCTGTTTGGACAGATTTGCATTCTCTACATTCTAAAATAGGAAATTTAAACCTAGGGAGACCAAGATTAGGCTGTTTGGACCTCCCTTTAACTGAAAAATTGGCAATACCGGGATAACTTTACAAAATTTTGGAAGGCAATTGAATGAACTTGAAGTAGCCTTCTTCGTTTGGAGACTGTTAAGCAAATATGGAGCATTGCAGGATGCAAAGTACGACATATTTGGCCTGTAAAATGTCGATCATGAAATATGAATAACCTGTTGCAGCAAGAAGCTAACAGGTTGAATGACAGATGATTCAATGCTGCACCACTTTCATTCCTTTTGATATCATTATCATGTCTGCCTCTACTCACATATTTTCATGCTTTTAGTATTGAATTTGCACACAAGATCGTTTGGGTTTCTACATTCTTTTCATCTAAGAAGACCCATCTATTTATTGGTGATTGTAATGTGTCATAAACTTCTACATTGCTTGTTTTCCCTGGGTTTCCACCTTCTTCTGGTACTATGAGCAAACCCCTCTACTTATTGTTGACTGTAATGCTTCATAAACTTCTGCAATGCTTGTTTTCTTCGGGGCTATCCTTGAATTCTCATTTGGTTTCTTTGGAAACTTAGAGACCTAATGTCAATATTGTTGTTATTCCTATAGCTAACACTCTTCGGACATGAGGAGGAATTTCAACTATAAAAAGTGTTGCCTAGTTCCTTCTTTGGTTAAGATGTTGATTTGGATTGTTTATCACATGTTGATTTTTGGACTTTTTTCAATAAAATAAGAAATGAACGCCTATGTTTTGAGAATTAGAATATGTAGTTGTCGGTTCAATTTAAATTTTATCTCCATGAATTATGTTCTTTTTAATCTGTAGCCAGCCCTACTAGCCAATACTCTTCATTATGGTTGTGTCATATTTTCCAATCAACTTAAAAATGATTCAGAATATAGAAAAATAGAACAAATATATATTTTCATGAAAATGAAATTGTAAGAACTGAACTAAAAACTGTGAAAAATGAAAATAAAATTGTAAGAAAAATGTGTTGTAATTGAAATAACTAACCTAATTATATTGTCAAATGTTCTGTGATGGTTTGTCTATAGGGTTGGTGAATAGTTTGAATGTTAAACATGCAACTTCAGCAATGGTTGAACTTCTTTTATAGTTTTTTTCACTTGAATTTAACTGGTGGCAAGGATGGACATGGATTGCAATGAATTCATTTTAAATGTGTGATCTGGATTGATCTGGATTGATTTGGATGTGATCCAAAGGTTGAGAATTTGTTTTTTGTTGATCCATGTGCTTTGATCTGTTCTAATGGGAAATATAATGGGTTGGGTGTCATTTATTGAAGTTATCAGGTTGGGTGTCATTTATTGAACACAGTGAGTTTAAATGTTAAACAACACAACAATTATGGATGACATACATTCACTTTTATTATGTGCAAGTATGGATACTTATTTGGGATACATAGCTTCAGTTATGATGAGTTGGGGTTGAATTGAATACTACTTTGTACTTCTAGAATAAACTATTTTGGAAGGATTTATGGTTTTATCTATTTTCTAGTTGGGTCAATATGATTTGTACTCTTAAGTATTAAGATACTGTTTATGGACAATTGTGGGCCCAATCAATGCTTTGGAAAATTTTGGACATAAATTAAAACATATTTTCACTTAATCTTATTTATTTTTGTTTAAATATTGGTTGCATATCTCTCAATTTATAGTGGTTTGGTGGGACCATTACTATGTCAATTACTGGTCACTACACAACATTAGACATCTCTCCCCTAGTGAAGGCAAGAGAATTCGATTTCCCCAGCCAGATACACGAAATCCCACCAAAAGTCTACACGATCCACAGCGTCTTTAACTTTGTTCCCTCCTTTGAGAAGAGTGGTGTAGTTACCATCCGGAAGATCTTGTCTTAGGGTAAGTTTTATCCCCCACAATGTCCCAGGCTGAGAGGAATCAACGCAGGTAACCACAAGCCAATCTTTCAGTTCGGTAGCTAGCGCTACCAAACCAAGGAGGGCTCTCTCTATGAGATCATAGCCAAATAATTAACTGGAATATAAAATGATTTTAGGCTATATATGCTAGGCTTAGATAGGTTTGAAAATTTAGGGTTTTGATGCTGAACAAGGGATGAAAACCAGGCAACTAGATTAAAAGATCAAATGGTAACAACAGAAGTAATATAAAAGAGCAAGGTAGCATTAGTTTTTCGATAGCTTAGAGTTTTGCATTAATGTAGCATAGTATTTTAGAAGAAATAAGAAGACTTAATGAGCATATATGTTATGAATTCATTAAGCTAGAAAGAAAATAACATATAGTGATAATTTCATCAAAACAAAGCTTGAAAACAAGAATTTTGCTTATAAACTTAAGAAAAATCACTAAAGAAATTCATGAATAGAAATAAGAGATGAATATCTATCATATGAAACTATAACAGAGAATAAATAAGGTCAAAAAATCACTATGCATGAATTCCTAGATAATAGCTACAACTGTTCTTTGATTTCCTGAAGATGTTGAAGCACAAGTTATAAGAGCTCTCTCCTCAAATGTCCAACCCTTCTCTCTGACTGCGAAATGATACATATAGACTAATATAAACATTTTCCCCACCTTCAGGGGTCTAATCCATGAGTGGTGGAACATTTTCCAAGGATATCTCAACCAACAAGTGAGAGTGAGAAGGTCAAAAACAAACTCTTCTCTTAGACTTTGATTTGAGTTTTTCTTCATTTATGAGGCCTAATTAAACATAAAAAAAACCTATCATGATAATTTTTTCATGATTTACATGATCAAGACTTTGAACTACTAAATTTACACCATCAATTTACCTTTCCCCAAGTCAAACTAAAAAATCTGAGAAATTACACCTAGAAATTTTTAAGTAAAATCTCAGAAAATTGTAGAAGCGTAGTGCCCAGTTTGAAGCCATTTTAAGGTGCCTTCCTCAAGTCAAACTTGAAATTTAAAAGAATGGTAAACTAGCCTGGTCTGTCTAGTTTCCACAACATCTTGAATTTTTGAAAATTACCCATGGTAATGCCTCCAAAAACTCATTCTTTCAAGGTGTCTCCAGAAGCGCAATACTTGTCAAAAAGAGAGACAGAATGTTGATTTTTTACCCCTTTTTCTCATTTTTCTCAAAATTTGAGCCATGGGTTTTGAGAGGAAGCCATAATATTTCTATAAATTCAAGGCACTTTTCATTTGGAGCTCTAAGGAAAAAGCGCAGCGCCAAGGCGCTACGTTTCTATAACTAGTGTATTTTTCTGAATTTGCACCAAATTTCACCAAAAACCAAAAATACTCAAAAAACTCCCAAAATTGGTCCAGAAGTGTCAAATGAGGTGTAATATGATATCATGGATGCTTTAGTAATAATATCCAAGTTATCCTTCTCATATTTTCCTTTTAGGGTTTCCTTCAGCTTGTTTTGCATTTGTTTGACCTTGATGTTGCAAATCTTGTTTTTGGTTTGGTAGTGGTGGACCATGTGCCTCGACATCTGGTTATCTTTGTTATCCTTTTCAAGAAGCTTCTCTAGATGCACAATGAATTTTCCTAGCCAATATTCCCTGTCTTCGTTGATTTCCATAGCAATTCTGTCTCCAATATCCAAATCCTCATCTAGTAGGTTTTGGTCTCTTTCCTTCTGCAATGCTCTTTTGAGACCCTTTGTCCTAGGCCCCTTTCTTCCAGCCTACTTTTCTTGTTCATAACGCTCATCATGCTCTAGCACTACTTTACCTTTGGCCTCTTGCCTCATCATCGTAGATTTCTCTTTTTCCATCATTAGTTGTTTTACCTTGAGTTCACTGTTTTCTTGGTCAAGGAAAGAAATGATAAATTTGGCCCTTGCCAAATTGTCCAGGAGCTCCCTTATCTAGGAATCCTTGTCCTTGATAGCCCATTACAAGGTTTAATACTCATCTGCTGCTTCCAAGTCAACTAGGTCAAAATCATGTTCAACTAGCTCCTCATCCTGCAAATGTGATCCCTATTGTGCTAATGTAGAAGGCTTGGCCCTTTTCTCAACTTGAGAAGCAAACATAATTCTTTTTCCTCTCTGGTATGTTTTGTTCACCTCAGGTCTAGGTTCCTTGGGAACCTCCTCTGATTTGTTTGATAAATCCACCTCCATAGGTTGTTTTGATGTGTCTTGGTGAAGTAGTCTCATGCCTCTACAAGGCTCCTTCAATAAAGGTATCCCATGCTATGTTCTTTTCTGTCAACTGATGGAGGACTACAACCTTTATCAAACTATGATGGAAAATTCTAGGTTAATTCTCTTTGTTTTTTATTTACACCTTTTCAGAAATTTTGATGAGACTTCTACATAAATAGTTACACAGGTTAAGAGGTTTCGCAGGTGTGATGTGCATGAGAAACCCAATGTGGTATTGATGCAATCTGGAAAACCTCCCCTCACAAGTGAAAAAATTCATCACAACCTTCATTAATGGTGTATACTTTTCCAGCAAGTATCTTAATGGAATGATGTGTGAATGAGCCTCTTTGTAGGGTGATTTCAAGAAGGGTTTTTATTACTCAAGGTCTAGGGTCATGCCTTTGAACCAATATTCCCCATGATTAGGTATCCTTGTGGCAAGAGATATGGTAGCAACTAAGAATGTGAAATCAATCCCTGCAATGGTGGCTTTTTATCATATTAGATTGGTGGCAATCAAATCAGTGAGCTGCTCATGAAAACCTACTTCTCCCACTCTTTGACAAAACCCTAGGTAGTTAATATATTCAAAGCACTATCTTATGAATGGTGAAGAATTGATCTCATTGAAATTTGTGGGCTCATAACTTAGAATCTTCCCCCCTTTATGATGTTTTGTTTTCTCTGACAGTGAAGAATCTCCTTCCATTTTTGAAACCATAGATGATAGGAAAATGGAAAAAACAGTGAGAAGTGATTGAAGTGGTGAAATGAGGGTGTTAGGGAAGGGAAATGGTAGTAGGAAAATTTTGGGAGATGGACAGGGGTTTTAGGAATCCATAGGAAGTTAAATGGAGAGAAATGAATGAAGGAAATGAGTTAGAAAATTTAAACACAATCCTAGCTAGGGAAACTGCCCAATTTGATATATTAGGGCTAGCGTTTGTAGGGAGGTGAAGTGGAATGAACATAAATAGTTTGTTGGTGAATGGGGATGATGAGTTGCATGAAAACATAAGTATAGGGATAGTTATTTTAGGGTTTCAAAGCTCCAACTAATCATTAGCAAGCTCAAAACATGAAACTCATAGAGAAACCCTAGAGGACTAAGCTCATCGTCATTTTGTTTATATTTCCAAAGGAAAAGAGGAAATGAAAATGAGTTACTTACTTTGTATGAGGCTTAGAGGATGAAGAAACTAGAATGCGAGCTTAAAATTTTAAATTTAAGTAATTTTTGATGACTTTTGGGAGACTCTATCCCGTGAGCAACACAGTTCATTGGTCCCCAGCACCAAAACGCAGCGCAATGCTTCTACACACAGTGCCTCTTCCAGAAACACGGCGCAATGTTTGTATGCACATCGCCAAGAAAATTTTTCCACATTTGGTTGAAAAAACCGTGTTTTCTCACCTAAGGAGGAATGAGCTCGATAAAAAAATGAGATAGGGATGCAAATGAAATGTGTATGATACTTTTTGGGCTTTTATAGACATAGCATGATTCTCCTTTAAGTGATAATGGTCCCTACATCTCACTTTCAGACATGAATTTAATTCTTTTTAAGTTGACAACCTTGGACATTTGTAACCTGGATTTTTTATATCTTCTTTGAACAATGAACCTTCTTTTTTGGAACCTTGAAACTTTGGCTATGAAGTACTTATGAAATTACATCTGAAATCAGAATTTATTGAAAAGAGTTTCTTATCACAACTCATCCTATGTAGGATTTATACACATGAAATGAAAGTGTTGGTGAACTTGAAAACCTAATGACCTAATGGATACATTAGACTGAGTGAAATCATGATGGTGATGACTGACATGATGATGATATTATCTTAATGATGATACACTCAGCTAAGTGATGTAAGTGGCTGGTATGTCGAATTCTTGAGAGAGTAGAGATAATCCTAGAAACACTAATCGGTGACCAAATTTTATTTTGAAAACCTAGTGACATGATAAAATTTGACATTGAGGTCCCTAACAAAACCGGGTAAAAGCATATTTGATCACTAGTGACAGGGAGAACTAACTGACACTAACATTTGCTCCAGTTTGGGGATGGCATCTCCTCTGAGGTGTCAAAAACACCGTAGACCATGTAGCCTTTTTCATTAGGGAATGGAGTCAAAATGAAAAATAATAAATTCAAACTAAAAACTAATTGACTATCTGACATGACATGACCCCAAAAGAAAATGAAAACTAGCAACTGATCAAAGAAGCCCTATGACCTTCTCCCCGAGCTTCAAACTCCTATGATAGCCACTTCACAGTTGGACATGAAAAGTAAACTGGTATATACAATAGTAATGAAAATTTGCAAAAATTTCTTCAGGAATAGTAGTGCTTGAGAAGCCTACCATTGACTACTCCTCGCAAATAATCTTTCCCATTCATTTCCTCCAACAGATAAGCATTCTTTCCTCTAAAAGCTGAGATTTTGTACAGTCCTTTCCATAATTTTTCAAAATTGCCATGTTTTCCCTTTTCTTCATTTCTCATATCCCAATGAAGAACCACATCACCTAGGTTGAAATTGTCTTCTTTTGTCTTGTGATCATAAATATTTTTTATTCTTTCCTGAAGTTTAGAAGTATTTTGAAAAACTTCTTCCCTAGTTTGCTACGAATGGATCATCTGACTTATTCTTCGTTGCATATCATTTGTTTCACTGTCTAATTCCTGCAAAATTTTCATGACCAGGATAGCAAGGGATGAAGGAAAAATAGTATCAACCCCGTACACCAACTGAAAAGGAGACATACCTATGGAATTTTTAGTATTGACTATGTCCGCCCATAAAGCATTAATGAGCTTTTTGTGTCAATTTTTCTTATTGACTTCTAAAACTTTCTTGATGATGTTCATCAAGATTTGTTGGAAGATTCAGCCAGACCATTCCCTTGTGGGTGATAAGTGGTAGAATGCCCCAATACAATATGATACTTCTCACAAAACTACACCATCTTCCTAGACTTGAAAACAGCAACATTATCGATGATTATCTTCTACGGGCAGCCAAATTTAGACAAGATATTAGATTCAATAAACTGAATGATAACATAATCAGTAGCTTACCTGGTTAGGATTGCCTTAATCCATTCTGTAAAATAATCCGTTGTTGTTAGGATCCATTTGTGCTATGTGTTACGGTCCTATAATTTATAAGTTCTCAAGGCGATTGAGTATTTCATAGTTTGCAGATTTCAAATTGTTCATATATTACAATATTCAATTGATTTCACAAAAAAAAAAAATTGAAAAGAGGGTATATAAAAAGAAGGAAAAGAACAAAAGAGAAAAAAAAAAAAAGTAAAAAAGAAAACCCCAAATGTTGTTCAAACCATATAGTCTAAGCATGATTGAACAAATTTCAATTTCTGATGATAGGTTAGAAAATAAAGATTTGCCAAATAGTTTAATCTTAGCAAATCAATGTCTAGGTAGAAATAAAATTGGTTCAACTATTTAATCTGAACCAAGGGGAGAAATAAGTGATAGAGTAGGTTATAATTTAAAAGAAGAAAGTGTTGGGTGTGGAGACTGATTATCTTCTATATTCAAAGGTATCGCTGCATTGGACCCTAGTTCAAAATGGGGTGGCAACGGTGCTCGTAAAATATTCATTACAGGGGGGTCCAGGGGGGGGGGGGGGTGGCTGCTGCGACCTTTAGGGAGCCCCCCCCCTTGGTGGGGGGTTTCGGGGGCAGCACCTCCGAAGCTAAGATTAGATGTAAAATTTCCTTGTAAAAGTATAGTAATTTCTAGTCAATTGGGGCCATTCATCAAGGAGAGATCTGACGGTAGAAGTTATGTTTAATTTAGGGATTTTTCCCTAGAAGGCAACCCCTCACTATATATGAGGGAATTTTATTGCATCTATGTAGATTTGTATTCTAAGTGAGAAAGAGAGAGGAGATTGAGAGCGAAGAGGGTGTTACAGCGGATCTAGTGTAGGTTGTATCTCTTCAGCTTGCTGGATAATATAAAAGGAAGGACTGGTTGTTTCTCTATGGATGTAGCCCAAACTGGGTGAACCATGTATATCTATGTCTCTCTTGTTTTATGCGTTTTCTATGTTTATATTTCTACAATATTTTATGTGTTCCATTGATCTGTAATATATAATTTTCTAACAGAAAGAGAAAAAAAGCGAAAGGGTCTGCAAGTCCAAGTGCACCCTGTAAATGAAAAAGAAAAAATGGTGGACTAGAAAATAATGGTAGGTAGACTGAATATTTAAAGAAAAAAGGACATGATAAGTTCTTTAGGTTTGCTAATATATCAGAGTTTTCCCAAAGTCGGGAAAAGAAATTAAAAGGGAATGGGTTCAATATTAAGTTTCATAACTTTATGTTATACCCTCTATCAATATAGTCTGCCACCCCTCATTTATTTCCCTACCCCACCATGCACTCATCCATCACATCCTATCTTATCTACCCCCCATCTCTCACCAAATCCCCGTTTGCCCCTCATGTTCTGATGGCTCATGTCCTTTTTTGGCCCCGCCTCACTCTCAGAAAGTTAATCCTGGGGGGGGGGGTCCAAAATTAGTGGTTTCCAACCACTGACATGTCACGCCCTCTTAATTTCACAACCCCCCGCCCATACCGCTTCCCACTCCCTAGGCCCCCCGAAAAGCGATTTATGCCATTACTTAGACTACTCCACCATTGTGACTGTTTGATCACTCCTACCACCTCATGACGCCAACACATCCCATCCACCCTATCACCTCTATTCCCACCATTATACATGTAATTAGCTGGATCGTTAGACAAAGGACCTGTGCCAAGTCAAGCCAAACCAACGACATCACTCCAAATCCATAAAAGCGCCATTTCATGTTCATTTTCAAATTTTAGTGTTCTCAATGTTTGTAGGCATAATTCATTTCTCTCCAAACATACATAGAGAGTGAACTATGCATACAGAAACAACAATATAGTTGCAAAAATATCCATTTTTCTGCAGTATTAGAATATTCCCATTCTCAAATCCCATTTTTGGTTAATCCCTTTTCTTTCTCCCTCACTAAATTCCCATTTCTTCCTATCCCCTTCTATTACATATTCAACACAGGGCATTTTTAGAGGTTTTTCTCAAAAGACAACCATGGCACCCAAGAAAAAGGAACAAGAAGTATTTAATCCAATGGTGCACCCACCATTGGATTTGGATCACATACCACTTGTAGACATGGATTTTAAGATACATGAAACACTCTCAAAGTTTGATTTGTTTGACATATACAGCTGGTGGGAGGATAAATTTGTGGAGGAAATGGATGGCATAGGTCTCTCGGACACTAATCTACCTTTTATATTTTTCCTGAAACATACAGTTGCCCAGAACTGATCAGGAAATGCCACTCATGCTACAATCCATAGCAAAGGGCAGTGATGGCCCTAACAGGACATATTTTGTTTACCATTGATGCCAAGTCCATAATGAAAATGATGCAGGCCCCTATTATTGAAGGAACTACTCCCTTTTCCCATGAGATTCTTATTGAAAAGTATCAGAAGCTTGATTTTTCTAAAAGAGCTAAAACCATAGAACTCTTTATGATTGAGCACACACCTCTTCCAAGCAAGGATCCTCCTTATTCCTCCTCTGGTTTCCCTGACATAACTAGACATGTTGTCATTGTTCTCTCTTATTTACTTGGCTATTATTCAGACTAATGGATTGATGAAGCTATCATAGATTTCTTGTCTATTCTACCAACATAATCCAAGCCCTCTATTCTCTTCAATTTCAGCCAATTTTTAGCAGATGTCATTCATGAGCAGATTGTCAATTTATTCACAGAGGAAGTGTTTCATTACTCCTCATTTTTGGTGTATATGTTGGTTTATTTTCAGGCAGACAGGTTCTAGTTTACTATGAGCAAGATGAATGGGGAAGGTGAACCCCAATATGTTATTTTCTGGACAACATTAGTGATGAAGGACTCTAAAGACTTCAACTACAAAACATTTGTAGAAATGTTTGTTCACCCAGCAATGATCCTCCTCAGTGAGACTGTAGAACCCAGGATTAGTGAAGAAATAAGAAGAATTATGCAGTTGACAGACCAACCAAGAACAGGTGATTGGTACTTGTACCAAAATTACACTGAATTAAGAGTATATGGTAGTGAGTTGGACCCTTATAAGCTACCAAATTTCCTCCCCATGAGGATATTTGCTCTTGAATACATTAGGCAAATGATTAATGCAGATGAAGTGCATTTTGTAGCAGCTAAGAAAAAGTCCCAGTTTAGGATCAAATCTCAGATTGGTCCCTTCATTTGTAACAGCAGAGCAGCAGGGGAGGAGTAAGATAAAAGACTGAAATAAATGAATTTCACCCACATTTTTACATGGTCCTATGACCCATGGGGTATCATCTCCAAGAAGAGGGTGGAGAACAAGTCAACAGCCTATATTTAGACTCAAAGGCCTGAAATTGAAAAATACATGAACCAGATTGAGTGGATGCCTAGCACATTGTAGGAGGTTGAGGAACAAGTGATCTCTTCTTCTAGTGCACAGACTCCAAGACAACATGAAAAAGAAACCACTGAAGACAGAACAGAAAAGGGAAAATAACAAGAATAGGGAGTAACAGGGAAAAGGCCTAGAGAAGATCAGTCACCAGGGACTAATATTTCTATGAGGGAATTCAAGCTGAAATATAGGAAGAAGCCCAGAAAGCACATGGACATAAACAAAGGATCACTGTAGAAAATAGTCATCAATATCATTGATATTACAGATTCATCCTTAACTGGGGGGCAATCCCTTCCTACCACTCCGATTTCAAAAAGGCAGTAGTCTCTTCAAGTGTCCTCATCTACAAATGTGACTGAAGAAAAGGAAGAGACAGTCTTTGACACATTCAGGGAGATTAAAATCAGGAATGAAATATTGAAAAAGAGCACTTATGCTCAAGTTTGGAAATAGAGTGCAACTGCACAGGAAATACTTCTCTCTGCCTTCGATTCATAAAAGGGAAAAATGCATATGGAATTTTTAGAAGCACAGACAGTAGAGCCCAAAACTCCAACAGATTACAAGAAAACTTATTTTGAGTTTGCTGCAAGAAGTGTTCATCCAATTGACCATTTGAAAATGCACAAGCAAACAGGTGAAATGATTTCATCTACTTTAACCAACACTTCCATGAATTTGTTTAATGCAGGTATCCCTATCACCCATGGGGTATCATCTCCAAGAAGAGGGTGGAGAATAAGTCAACAACCTATATTCACACTCAAAGGCCTGGAATTGAAAAATACATGAACCAGATTGAATGGATGCTTGACACATTGCAAGAGGCTAAGGAACAAGTGATCTCTTCTTCCAGTGCACAGACTCCAAGACAGAAAGAAAAGCAAACCACTTAAGATAGAACATAAAAGGGAAAAGAACAAGTACAGGGAGTAATAAGGAAAAGGCCTAGAGAATATCAGACACTAGGGATTGATACTTCTATGAGGGAATTCAAGCTGAAATACAGGAAGAAGCCCAGAAAGCACATGGACATAGACAAAGGGTCACCGCTGCAAACAATCACCCATATCATTGATATTCCATATTCATCCACAACTGGGGGGAAATCCCTTCCTACCACTCCGATTTGAGAAAGGAAATAGTCTCTTCATGTGTCCTCATCTACAAATGTGACTGAAGAAAAAGAAGAGAAAACCTTTGACACATTTAGGAAGATTAAAATCAGGAATGAAATATTGAAAAAGAGCACTTATTCTCAATTTTGGAAATAGAATGAAACTTCACAGGGAAAACTTCTCTCTGCCTTTGATTTAGAAAAGGGAAAAATGCATATGACATTTTTAGAAGCACAGACAATAGAGCCAAAAACTCCAACAAATTACAAGCAAACTTCTTTTGAGTTTGATGCAAGAAGTGTTCATCCAATTTAGCAGCTGGAAATACACAAGAAAATAGGTGAAATGATTTCATCTACTCTAACCAACACTTCCATGAATTTGCTTAAAATGAAAGTAGCCCTATCAAATTCTCAATCCCAATTAAATATGGAAAGGATTTCATCACAATCAAAGGACACTAACATTAAGTCTTTAGAAGACTTAGTAGTGAAATATTGGGTATGACCCCTCAGATGTCAAAGCAACTGAAAAAATAATAAAGAAAAAAGAGATGGATATAACAGCTTTGAAGAAGCAGCTCAAGATGCTTGCTACACATGACCCACTAACCAAGGAGATAGAGGAAACAAAAAGCCAAAAGGCTGATATGATGAAATTAATAGTGGAGCAATCTCTCTAGATCAAATAAATGGAAGTAGAGATGGAAAAAATGGTGCAAGAGAAAGAAAAGTCAGCACATATGGCCAGCACAACAATGGAGGCCCTTCCTCTAACAGCTCCTCCCAAAACCACTCCAGTAAGTGCCGCCATAGGAGTGGGAAGCAGCACAGAACAACTGGCCAGATCAATGGAAGGCATGAATTTGTAGACTGAGGAGATTAAAAGACTAGAAACTCAAGTTAATGTGTTGCCAGATCAAATCAAGTGCACCGAAAGTAACCATTTGGTGGAGATGCATAGGGAAAAAACATTAATTGAAGCACTACAAAAATAAGAGAAAGAATCATCTATTAGGAACACTCTAGGAAGAGTTAAGGAGATTATTTGGAATAATATAATCAATGGAATGAATGAAATTTGGCCCAACATCCAAATTATCTTTGAGCAGAAAGAATTAATTGAAAAGGCTAGAGAAGCTATTTCAGCTACTAATGAAGAGCTAGAAGGCATGCCAGTAATAGCCAATAGGATAATAAAAATTTTAAATTCAAGAAACATGTATGAGCTGGAATATTTGGGAGTAGCAGATAGAACAAAGACTATACTTCAAGTGAAGAAGTTGCTGACAAGAGGAGCTTGAATGTACAGCTAGAATAGAAATGTCAAAATCTGGAGCTGACAGTCAACAGCTTCTTCAATAGAATGCAACCTTTACATCAGAAAGGTCTCCCCTCTCTATTTGTCATAAATGACAAACTCATGGCCAGAGAGGATTATGCTAAGAGACTCCAGAGCATAGCGACAGATGCTGCAAATATTTCCAACATCAAAGGCAGCATAACAGGAAAGGCATTGTTGGAATCTATCAGCAATAAAATCTACATTAAGCATGAGCTAAAACATGTTTTTGTGGTTAAACCAACTTTTTCAAAATACACTAAAGTTGATGAGATATAAAGGAGGCTAATGAAGATCAAGATTCTAGATGAAGAAGTGTGGAGTGGCCTGTGTGATTATCAGGAGGAACGAGACAAAGATGATTGAAGTGACAACGCAAATCTGAGTCAGCACCAGCCATGTCAGCAGAGTCACTACATCAAAATTAATTTCTTAGCAACAATATCCCTGAAAAAGAGGACCAGGTGTCCCAGTTTGGCCGCTTTGTGGTTACACTAGTCAATTTTTTTTGTGTTGTAATTAATAATATATTGCCAAGTGTATAAGGCAAATCGTTGTAGGTTTTCAGTTAAATACTTCATGCATTGGAAGTATTTGGAGGTTGGACCCAAGTCATTTGAACTATCTTTTATGTTTGGATCATTGTAATTTTCAAGCTGGAGCATCAATAAAAGGACAATTTGCAAGATAATTGATCTGTTTTGACCTGGTGATGTCTTTGTTTTTGTACTAAATGCATCTCTATTTATTAATTTATGCATCTTTTAGTCTTATTACAAAGTACAAATTATAGTTTAAGGTATGTTGTTGGAGCACCTTATTACTATCTGTATTTGAAATCTAAATGTTTTCCTATGAGGTATGAATAAAAAACACTTAACTGCTTTTTAATCATTACTAATATTACTTTTCTACCATTTCACTTTTCACTCTACTTTTAGATCCAGTAAAGACAGTTAGCTCACCTTGTAAATTCTCTAGAAAATTGATGCTACCACCCAGCCTTAGACTCCATAGCCCAATGGAAAGGATTCAAATATAATCTACCCCAACCAAACAAACATAAAATCAAGCAATTAAGTATTAAATTTCCTTCCTTTTTATATCTAGCCTAACACATTAGAACACTGAAAATAAAGTTAAATCTTAAATTATAGAGAGAGCCCTATCTGAGTCTAGGAGGGCTAAATCCTAGGCTCCTAAGCAGTTTGATGTATCTTTTGTGACTCTATCTTTCAAATATTCAAAATCATAGGACGATAACATAGTGGCAACCATACTAGGGATCTATTGAAAATTTATCCTCTCATTCGAATTCAGAGTACCAGTTAAAAGATTTGTATGATAAGTTTATTCCTAAGATTGGTTCCTTTTCTATTTTGTATATTTAGTCCATCTGTGTTTTAGATCTGAACACTGGCTCCCAAAATAATCTCTACTAGATCCCATCCAGATCCAAATCCTCCTACCATAGTGGACAATCATGAAATCATCTTAAGGAAAACTCTTAGAAATGAGAGCCAGACAAGCAATAGATTTCTTCATAGAGCCAAATCAATTCCTGAAAACTTTGTTACCTTCCAAGATATCTGATTTGATTTACACTTTGAACAAGGCTTATTTGGGACTAAATCAGATAATTGGAAAGATCATGTCATCTTTGATCCATCAATCTTACCCAAAAGCTCAGTGAGAGAATTTTCTTCACAAACTGAATCAGATCTTCAACTTTTACAACATTTTGACACTCTTCAAGATCTAGTGATAGATCTCACCTCAAAAATTAATGGTGCTTACCTTAAACATTAAGTAGAATTAACTGCTTTAAACCTAGTAGCTTCCTCCTTCACCTCTCAGCCTACATATATTCAGTCACCAAGTCCTATTGCCTCCATAATTCCTACCCCTTCTTTCATCCTTCAACAAAAGGTTGCTCAAATTCCTTTACTCTCATTTCCACCTAGTACTAGTCCAACCTTATCTATTTTTCAACTTCCCTCATCCACTGTTCAACTTCCTTCATCCACCGTTCAACTTCGTTCAAGTGGTCCTCCACCACCACCACCAATCATGGTTGCCAGGTATGCTCCTTTGGTGTTACCAGCCCCCTTGGCTAATATGCCGCAAGACTATCAGTCCAAGATCACACTATTAGATGGGACATGTCCTTTAACAACCCAACAACATGTGGATAAAATGAATGATTTTTTTTGACCTGCAAGAGGTAGATGACGGAAGTATTAAGCTCAGAATGTTTTGTCAAATTTTAGGAGGAGTAGTCAAAAAATGGTCTAAGTTTTTGCCTGCAAATAGTATAAATGATCTCCCTACATTCCACCAACCCTTTCTTAATAGATGGGAAGTCAAGAAGAACCATTTACAGATTCTATTAGAATATGAAAATATTAAAAGAGAGGTAGGTGAAAGTGTATAGGATTAAACAATACCTATAATGCAATACCTGTAAATCTTAAACCACTCCAGGATTTAGCCTTGATAAAGTTCCCAGATGGTTTTGATACAGATATGTCTTACCAGCTCAGGGAAAGAAATTCTCCAACACTAGAAGCAATGCAAAGAGATGTTGTGAGTGTAGAGACAATTTACAAGCTAAAAGAGCCAGGATGAGAACTGAAAGACAAGTGACTTTTAAGGAAGAAGCCAAGAAAACTTTAGAGCTTGATTCCAAGAAGACAGCTGAAATATCTAATAAAAATGAAAATAATCCAAAAAGGAGAAACATAGAAAATATTGCTAAGAAAACAATTGATGTCTCAACAAAAGCTATCCAATTTGGAATGCCTACTACAAGTCAGCATACAGAACTCATGACAAACGTTGTGGACGAAAGGACTGATTTCTCAAATTTGCTTAAAAATCAAGAACCCTTCAGTATTGAGAATGAAATTGCTAAACTAAAGATCTCTATTCCTCTTACTGAACTGGTAAACAAAAATATGTATAGGTCATGTTGAGTGATAAAAGCTATCTTTTTAACTCCTAATTTTCTTCACATTCATTATCAATCCAGGCAAGTCTTTCTATTTCAAGAGTGTACACAGTATGTGGTGGCTATTTAACTCAGAGAGTAGTGCTTCTAAATTGCAGTACAGTCCTTTCAAATACAAGAGTAAATAGATGCATCAAGTAAATTCTAATAGCAGTTAAAAGAAAAACTCAATCCTCTAATGAAACTAAATCAAACATTCATCAAAGTAACAACAACCATCAGTCAAGAATACAATAACAATAACTCATTCCTCTTTTAACCGAGTCATTCAATCAAATACAATTCTTAATATAAGCGGCAGATGATCCCAATCTAAGAGCTTCAACAACAGTAGTCAATTCTCTTTATAGTATATGATCTCAAAATAGAATGCTTAACTAAATAACTAGATTTGAAACAACAGTAAACTATATCAATGATATTACTGCAGAATACATGAAAACAGGAACAACAAATATAATTTGAAAACAGGAAATAGCAAAGCGATATAATTGCAGAAAGTAGAAATTCAATCAAACCATCACACTACGGGAATCATAAATGCATGAGACAAGAACAACAAGTGAATCCACCAGGGCCAGGCCCTTAGCCTCCAGTGAACACCATCGGATTACTTCAGGATATGCTAAGGAACGGCAATCATTTATATATTAATCATTGCATAAACATTACAACAAGTTCATGCTATGCTCAACAGCGAGAGTCAGTGATAAACGTTACAATTTCTCCAATAATAATTCCATTTTTCTTTTTACAATTGTTCCCTTTTTATAATGGGAAAGAGGTAAAAATATAACTAGTAAAAGTGAGCCCTCAGGATCTCTCAATCCTGGGGGATTCACACAATTTCTAAGCTCAGACATTTTCCCTCCTTGCACTAATCCTGTTTGATTTTCTTTTGGACATATATGTAACCACTGCACCCTTCCTTATCTTACTACTTCCTCACTGTTCCTTGGTTGGGAACAGCAGTTGTCCCTTTCCGTCTTTTTCCTGCATAAATAAGGATACGATCAGCTAAATTGTAATTACCAATGATTTCCTCATTTTTACCATAATCCTTTGATAAATTAACATTTTAGGATATAAAGGGATAGAACTAAAGGAAAAGGATGATGAAATAAATAACATATGCATACCTTTTCCATGACTCAACATACTCCCTTGCTTACCCTTTTTCATGTCCTCATGAAAACCATGTAGTTTGTATGTAGAGCAGTCAAGGAATAAGCTAGAGAAGGGAGGTCATAAAGTGGTCTGAAGCCATCATTTTTGGCTAAGAATTCAAGGATATATTTTGCTTTCCCTTTAGGTAGTTCATATATATCATTATAACCTTTGGCAGGGTACCAAACAATAGGGCTACGGAACCTACAGCCCAGCCAATAAGGCCCTTCCCTTAAGATGAGTTTGTTGTAAGTAACAAAGTGTTCTACAGAAAGCTTAAAGTTTTTATAATTGAATGGCTCCCTGTTTTGTACATTATTATTAGAAACTGTCCACCTCAACTTGGCTATAGCCAAGGAGCTTTCTTGAATAGAAAGAAAGTATTATACTCCCTTATGGACAATCTCTTTGTGAATGGACCCCAGGATTTGGAATACTCCTTCCCTCTTCATCATAATTTTGTGTTTGGCCAGCATTTGCAAGGGGTGCTTAGGTTCACCTCTAACCCATAGGTCTAGTCCATTTTCCTACCTCTGGAAAGTGTTATGGGCCTTGAACCATTTCAATTGATTAACATCAAATGAAATGAAAGCCTGGAAATGCACATATCCTATAAAATGACTAGGGTTCTTTTCGATTTCTTCTTCTAATATAAAATTGTGTAAATAAAATTCACATAGCAGCCTCTATATTTTTATCCCATGATGCTTACAACAGTTTATAAAATCATCAATTGTTTTCAACTCTATTGGTTTTCAGGCTTTCACAGCTTTGATCTTCAACTGTAAGTATCTTCAACTGTAAGATTCTACAACAGTGACATGTTGTTCCTTAACAACTAGAGTGAATATGGGCTCATTTTGATTCCCAGTGACCTTTGTATCATGAAATTCAGTTTGAATGGTTGCAACTAATGTTTCCAGGGTTTTGTTTAGAAATTTCCCCACTGTTAATGTCCTTATCTTTCACCTGAGTCTTTTCACTAATTTCTGCAACCTCTGTTGTTCCTTTCTAAGTCTTTTAAGTTTATTTTTCTTCTTTTCAGAAGGAAATATTGTTCCACTAATTGTTTTTGCTGGTTTCTTATCTGGGTTTTGTTCTTCAATATCTGTGTCCTTACCCTGACTTGTTCCTGTTTCTCCTATTTGTCCCACATTCTCTATGCTTAAATCGACCCGACTAGGTTGTTCTGGAGGTGGATTCCTAGTTTGGTTTGCCTTAAATGGAATGGTAATTGTTCCTTAAAGGGAACATCAATTGTTCCTTAAATGGAACAACAAAAACAAATACACATAGAACTGCTATTCCTTAAAGGGAACGGCAGTTGTTCCTTGGAGGGAATAACAAATGTTCTTTAAAGGGAACAACAAAGGGAAAAAAAAGAGTTTATTTACAGTTTTTACAAGAAAATTCAATCAAAATGGAGAGAAGAATTTATGTACAAAATTCAAAGACAAAATGAATTATTTACTGGGTCAATGCTGAGGATGGGTTGTCTTCCTCAGTGAGAATTTGTATGGTGGATTCTTCCCGTAAATGCTGGCAAAAGGACTCCCTGGTAAGTGATTTGTGATAAAGTTGTACTCGATGTCCATTTGCTTTAAAAGAATAGCCAGACCCATCGATGGTGGCTAATGTGATGGTGCCATTATCATGCACTTTTTGTATCTCATAAGGTCCCAACCATCTAGTCTAGAGTTTTCTGGGGAAGTCCTGGAACCTAGAATGATACAGGAGTGCCCAATCTCCTTCGTGAAAGATCTTCTTTTTAATAATGGCATCATGTCATTTCGCTCTTTGTTGTTGGATCAGTGCAGTGTGCTGAAGAGCTGATAGCCGGATTTCATCCAATTCATTGATTTGATGTAGCCTATTAATCTGTGCCTCGTTTAAGTTCAAGCCCATCTCCTGAGCTATCCTCAATGTCTAGATTTCAAATTCAATTGGGAAGATAGGTTCTTTGCCAAACACCAATTGGTATGGGGAATATCCCGTGGTATTTCTCCATGTCATACGATATGCCCACAGGGCTTCTGGAAATTAGGTATCCCAGTCACGTTTATGTGATGCAACTGTCTTTGTGAGTATTGCCTCAATCACTTTATTTGTGCTTTCTACCAACCATTTGCCTGTGGGTGGTATGGAGTTGTGATTTTGTGCATGATATGATAATTCTTTAATGTTTCCATGAGCTTATGGCCTGTGAATTGTGGCCTTTCATCCATGACTACCTCTCTAGGTAAGCCATATTGCACAAATAGTTGGAAAAGAAAGTGGATTACTGAATCCTCTATTGCCCTTGGTAGTGCCTCTACCTCTACCCATTTAGTCATATACTCTGTTGCAACCAACTAATATATACATCTTTTGGTTGGAGGATGGGTTTATTGGACCGATGAAGTCTAACACTCATCACTCAAAAGGTTCAATGACTATCTGCAAGTGTTGAGGCATCTCATCAAATTGCCTAGAGTGCCCCATTCTCTGGCAATTGTCACATGCCTGGACAAACTTCTTGGCATCTTTAAAAATGGTGGGCCAATAATAGCCCATCTATAAAACTTTGTGACCTGCCCTATGATCTAAAAAATGTCTGCCACACGGCCCATCATGGCACGCTTTCAAAATGTCGAAAACTTCATCTTCCCTGATGCATCTTCTAATGTGCATATCAGCTCCTATATGAAATAAATAGCCCCCAATCCAAGAGAATCACGTGCCACGCTGTACTATTTGTTTTCTTTCATTAGGCGTGAGGTGCTTGGGTAATTTTCCCACTGCCAAATAATTTACGACATCCGCGTACCATGGTGTTTTGACTGTTACAACAAATAAATGTTCATTTGGAAATTATTCTTCCATTGCTGCCGGGTCACTGTCTTTAGCATTCGTAATACAAAGTCTGCTACTGGATTTTCTTTTCCTGGTCGATATTTATTGTTATATCGAATTCTTGCAAAATAATCAACCATCTTGTCACTTTTCCATTTGTAACTAGTTTATTGGCTAGATATTTAATAACAGAGTGATCAGTGTATAAAACCACAGGGTATCATGTTATATAAAGTCGGAATTTATTGATAGCATAGAATACAGTGAAAAATTCTTTTTCAGTAACAGTATAATTTAATTCAGCATGAGATAGATTTTTGCTAATATAGTATATTGCATATGGATTTTTATCTTCTTCCTGACCGAGAACTGCTCCTATGGCTGTGTCTAAAGCATCGAATGAAATTTGGAATGGCAAATCCTAGTTTGAGCCCCTTAATACTGGGGCTGTTGATACCAGCCATTTTAAATCTTCAAAAGCACTTTCACATTTTTCTGTCCAAATGAAATCATTATTACCTATTAGTGCATATAATGGTGTAGCAATATGAGAAAAACTCTTTATAAACCTTCTATAATAACCAGAAAATCCCAAAAAACTGCGTACCTCTGTTTGTGTGGTAGGAGTAGGTATTAAAAGAATTATTTGAATTTCTGCTAGATCTACCTAGATTCTAGCAGCTGAGATATAGTGACCCAGGATGAGGCCCTCTGTCATCATCATGTGCAATTTTTCATTGCTCAAACAGAGTCTGGTGGCAATGCATATTTGCAAAACTTTCTCTAATGTTTCTAATGCTGGCTCAAAGTCATCTCCTTAAGGTGTAAAGTCATCCATATACACCTCGAGCCCTTCATTTATCAAATCTGAAAAAATGCTGAGTATAGCCTTCTTAAATGTGGCAGGGGTAATGCACAACCCAAAAGGTAGGACCCTGTAAGCAAATGTTCCCCAAGGGTAGGTAAAAGTAGTCTTATGCTGATCTTCAGGGGCAATCTAAATTTTATTGTATCCGCTGAAGCCATCTAAGAAAGAAAAGAATTTTTTTCCTGCCAAAGTGTCCAAGACCTGGTTAATGAATAGAAGGGGAAAATGGTCTTTTTCGGTTGCTTTATTAAGCTCTCTATATTCAACACATATACGCCACTTTCCATTCTCTTTCAGCACCACTACTAATGGAGAGACCCATTTGTTGTCAGATATTGGGTAGATAAAGTTTACGTCTAGCAATTTTTGTAGTTCAGCGTTGACGATATCTTTAAGATGAGGATTTAACCTCCATTGAGGTTGTCGAACGGGCTTGGTATCCTTCTCTGTATAAATGTAGTGCATGCATAATTGGGGATCAATCCCTTTCATGTCCGGGTGATCCCATGCAAAGGCCTCTTTATATTTTCTCAGGAGTTTAACAAGCTTCTGCTCCTAGTCAGCAGTCATGTTTTTGTTAATATTCAAAGTTTTTCCGGGCTCAATTTATATGGTTTTGTTGTTATAAACAAAGGTAGTTGGGATTGATTGATTGTTAATATCTTTGAGGGGATATTCTTCTATTTCGCTGTCAAATGCTGCCTCGATCATGTAATATTTTAGATGGGATCCGACATTTGGTTGGTTAGCATAAGTGTTAATGATGTCATCTTCTATTTGATCTTTAAATTCGAGAGCATCTTCTATGGTTAGCGGTGATCTAATGTTTTCGCTTAGATATGATACAGGTTGTTTTCTAGTTTTGATTATTGTTAAACTTGGCTGAGCTGGAGGATATAAGGCTAAATTCTTTACATTGCTTCCTCTTTCTATAGTCATGCTGCCTGTTCGACAGCAAACGTAAGCATCTGCAGTTGCTAGCCAAGGTCTACCTAGAATTAAGGGATGTCCATCGAACCGGTTTCTAGGATTGATAATCAGAAAGCCTGCAGGGTATTCCCAGGAGTCTACAGACACTATTACATCTTGTAATGTGCCTTCTGGTTTGACTACCAATTGGTCAACCAACTCCATCAAGGTTGTGGTTGGGTCCAAGGATGTAATGCCAAGCTTTTGACAAGTTGTGGTTGTAAGAATATTGATTGCTGCTCCTAAATCAACTAAGGTGTTAGGGAAGGAGCATCCATTTATTTGCACCGTGACTATAGGATTTCCTGGGTCCTCATATTTTACAGGTGTTTCTCTTCTTGATAGTAAATCATATAAGGTAACCACTACATGGACTGTTGGATTTGTTGTTATTTTCCTCTTTGGCTTTTTCATACATAATTCTTTAATAGTTTTTGCATAAATTGGGATGTCTTGAATAGCCTGGAGGAGTGGTATTTTTATACACAATTTTTTCAATTCTCCCAGAAGATCAAAATCAGGGTGTTCAATTGGGCGAGGTATGATAAGTCTTTCTGGGAATGGTGGAGAAGAGGTGGTTACTTGATCATGAGTTTTCTGTCTAACCATGTTCTCTTCTTGTGGTGCTTATTCTACAGGTAACGGATCTTCAATTTCAACATTTTTACCCCCCTCTGATTCTATTATCCGCCCAGATCTTAATTGAAGGTCATTGCACTCCCTTAAATTGGTTTCTAGTTCTGGTCCTTCAATAATTTGCACAAATTGAACTGGTCTATTGTTGGGCTTCAAGTTGGGTTGGGCTGGGAGTTGTGGCTGTAAGTTGGTCTGAGGGTTCTGTTGCAATGTGTAGGGTACTAGTAGTGTGGGTTGAGTTAGGGGGATTGTTCCTACTGGTTGATTTATAGGTCTCTGCTAGCTTGATTGCCAGCTCTAGTTCTGTGAAGTTGAGGGTAGCCATTGGGATTGATATGCATTATTTTGCCAAAACGGCGGGAAGTAAGAGGAATTTGGCCAATTGTTATTTTGATTTGGTTGGTTGGGCCAAGCTGGCATAGGGGATGGTTGTTGTGACCAGTTGGAAAAAGATGGTTGGTTCTACCACATGGTTCTCGGGTATTCTTGTGAATTATATTGTGGCATTTGAAAGAAAGAGGATGGATCAGTCTGCGTACCTGTTTTTCGTGGTTGCCATTGGCGATGCTAATTGAGAAGGTAGACTAGTTCTGTATCTTCTTCTGCCTCCTTATAAACTGCTTTTAGCCCTGGGAGTGACGGGCAACTTTCTGTAGCATGATCTTTCATACATATGGCGCAAGTTTGCACCATATCCAGCGAGCACTCTTTGTGACTATGCTTCTTTCTGCACCTAGGACAGAATATCACCAAGTTTTGTTCTACTTATGCTTGCTTTTGTTTGGCTTGCATAATGTCCAATTGTGTTGTCAGAGTCCCTAAGATATCAATTTTGAAATCCTCTAACAGATTGCCAATTTTTGCGCAAGCTATGCCTTCACCAGAGATTTTTTTATCCCTTATGGTCATGTCGCATTCCGCTGGCTTCAATCTCGTGCTACCTCTTGAACACCTGATACACAAATTAATGATGTCGGCATAATTTTCCTGATATATATAACCTTTACCCATAATATTTAATGTTTCTACCCACTGTTCTTTCATCCCTTTAATTAGTGTAGTTTTCAGCACATTATCGGGTAAAGGCAGAGTTGCACAGGGAGACCGCTGGAGGTTATATTGAAGTCATTCCACATATTCTTCTAATGTTTCACTCGGTCTTGCTACCATCTGGAATATTTCATCTTTCAATTACCTAGATCTACATTAGTCCTTGTACTTTTTTAGGAAAGTGGTTTTCATTTGTTCCCAATCGTTTATTGTGCCTCCACCTAATCCCATAAACCATCGCAAGGCTGCTCCTTTCAATGTAGAAGGAAACAATTTTAATTTATGAGGATTGGTGGTATAATCATTCCCCTGACACAATACGTCAAACTCGAACAGGAATGCATCTGGATACTCTAATGTCAGCCCATAAAAGGTAGGAATATTTTGGAGAGGGATGGTTTTCATAGGTGCGTTGACCCATGTGTCAACGATGGGATACTGCAGGGTGGAGGTCTGAGGTGTTTGTGGGTTGTTGGCCTTTTGGTCAAATATGTGCTAATACCCTTCTGGGATCTCTAGAGAGTTATTCCTAGGATGACTAGAAGGGATGGGAATGAGCTTAACAGCGCTTCCCTGGTCAGGAATAATGAGCGTTCCTTGTTGAAATACAACCTGAGGGGATCTTGGCTCCTCTGTTTCCCTTGTTTCTCCTCCTCGTTCATGAAGATTACTAGAATTCCCTTCTAGTAAAGAAATTGGGGGGGAATTTTCAATTTCTTGAAAACCTTGTTCAATCTCTTTTGTTTTTCTATTGACCTCAGTGAAGGCTATAGATGGTGAGCCTGTGGCCCGAAGAGAGCCAGTAGGTTGTCTGGAAGCAACTTTTCTAGGACCTACTGATGGCTGAGATTCAACTTTCTTTATGATGTCATCTATGAAAGTTGATCATCCAAGGGTCACCAGTCCCTTAGCTTTGGGTAGTAGAATTGGATTATTTTCATTTTTTTTCTTCTTAGTCATACACACAATTCAAATATTTACCTCTACCCTAAGTTCTTAACAATTCTGCTGGAAAGCGGGCAGGGGAGCAGACATTTTACGTGCTTTGTACGCATGTTCTTACCTTTGATTTTTAATACCCAGTTCTCTCCCAACAGACAAGCAGCAAATACCTATTTCAGATTTTTGTGATTGTGCTGAAAAGTGGGTAGGGGAGCAAGCAATTTACTTGCTCGTTACGTAGGTTCTTACCTTCCCTTTTCAAAACCCAATTCTTCTTCAACAACAATCATCAGATGTTCACTACTCTTCATAAATGGCTACACTCTCCCCGGCAATGACACCAAAATGTTGAGTGATAAAAGGTTCCTTTCTAACTCCTAATTATCTTCACATTAATTATCAATCCAGGTAAGTCTTTCTATTTCAAGAGTGTACACAGTATGTGGCGGCTATTTAACTCAGAGAGTAGTGCTTCTAAATTGCAATACAGTCCTTCCAAATACAAGAGTAAATAGATGCAATAAGTAAATTCTAGTAGCAATTAAAAGAAAAACTCAATCCTCTAATGAAACTAAATCAGACATTCATCAAATAACAACAATCATCAGTCGAGAATATAGTAACAATAACTCATTCCTCTTTTAAATGATTCATTCAATCAAACACAATTATTAATATAAGCGGCAGATGATCTCAATCTGAGAGCTTCGACAACATTAGTCAATTCTCTTTACAGTATATGATCTCGAAACAGAATGCTTAACTAAATAACTAGATCTGAAACAACAGTAAACTGTATCAATGATATTACTGCAGAATACATGAAAACAGGAACAGCAAATATAATTGGAGAATAGGAAATAGCAAAGCGATATAATTGCAAAAAGTAGAAATTCAATCAAACCATCACACTACAGGAATCATAAATGCATGATATAGGAACAACAAGTGAATCCACCAGGGCCGAGCCCTTAGCCTCTAGTGAACACCGCTAGATTACTTTAGGATATGCGAAGGAACATCAACCGTTTTATATATTAATCACTCCATAAACATTACAGCAAGTTTGTGCTCTACTCAACAACGACAATCAGTGATAAACATTACAATTTCTCCAATAATAATTCCCTTTTTCTGTTTACAATTGTTCCTTTTTTATGATGGGAAAAAGGTAAAAATATAACTAGTAAAAGCGATCCCTCAGGATCTCTCAAGCCTTGGGGATTCACACAATTTATAAGCTCAGACATTTTCCCTCCTTGTGCTGATCCTGTTTGATTTTATTTTGGGTGTATCAGTAACCACTGTGCCCTTCCTTATCTTGTTGCTTCCTCGTTGTTCCTTGGTTGGGAACAAAAGTTGTCCCTTTCCGTCTTTTTCTTGCATAAAGAAGGATACGATCAGCTAAATTGTAATTACCGATGATTTCCTCATTTTTACCATAATCCTTTGATATATTAACATTTTAGGATATAAAAAGGATAGAACTAAAGGAAAAGGATGATGAAATAAATAACATATGCATACCTTTTCCATGACTCAACAGGTCCTAAGTTCTAAAGGTACTCAACATATGAGAAAACACTAATACAGTGAATTTGAATGATGATCAGCTTGAACTTTTGTTTGGACCAGAAGTTGATCGCAAGCCTCAAGAAGGGGGTGTTCCCCCATTCTATGTCATCCTTAATATTCATGACAAGGTCCTTCATAATGAAATGTTGGATTCAAGTGCATCACATAATCTCATGCCAAAGATTGTTATGGAGAAACTTGGACTTGAAATCACTAGACCATACAAAGATCTGTATTCATTTGATTCTAGCAAGGTTAGATGTCTAGGTCTCATTAATGACCTTTGTGTCATGCTAGCCCAGATACCAACAAAAATTTTAGTGAAGGATATAGTAGTAGTTGACATTCCTCCTAAGTATGGTATGTTATTATCAAGATCTTGGGGAGCTAAGTTACAAGGAACACTACAAATGGATATGACGTATGCCACAAAGCTAGTATTTGGCCAACCAAGGAAGCTTTATAGAGAAACCTTAATGAAATACATGGTGAGTAGCCAAGAAAGGCCAGACAACTATCCCCTCTACTCTGTCCGTACTGATCTTGATTCTTTCATATTGTATAATGATAATGATGGGGACATAGATACACAAGTCAAGCAGGCAGAAAATAATCTCAATGAAGGACTTGACACTCAAACACCCATTATCCAACATGATCTTGAAATAGAACCCCTTTGGAATAAGACTTTTGATGGATCATGTGGTAAAATAGGGGAAGGAGCAGGAGTCTAGTTGTATAATTCAAAAACTAATCAGACTGAAGGTCATTCCTATAAATTGAATGCTCTATTTACAAACAACATAGTAGAATATGAGGCATTACTATTAGGCTTGAAGTTGCTTAAAAAAGTAGGTGCTAAAAGAATTTTTGGCGAGGGAGAATCTAAACTCATCATCAAACAAATTAAAGGAAAATACTCAGCAAAACATCCTAGATTAAGAGAATACCAGAATGTTGTGACTAATTTTCTTAAAACCTTTGAAGAGTATGACCTTGTTGTGATCCCTAGGATCTAGAATGCCCTGGTAAATGGATTAGCTTTTTCAGCCAACACTTGCAAATTACCTCATCCAAATAAACAATACATGGTTGAAGTGAAGCACCATCCTGCATCGCCTAAGAACATGAGATACTGGCAAGTTTTTGGAAGTGATAAACAGATTGAGAGTTTTCTGCAATCAAAGGATGAATTTGAGGACAGTAGCATAGATCTAGAGGATGAACTAGACAGTCAAACTAATGTACATATTAGTATAAATCAACATGTTGTTTATGATGAAAAAATTTATGTAAATAAGACTATACATTTAACTGAAATACATAAAGATCCAAAAAAAGAAGAATTCAAAGTACTACAACTCAAAGATAAAGTTTTACCTAGAGGCTTCCCCTTTGGAAGAGTTGTTTGAATTTAATGATGTTGCTAGAAAGCCAAAATGGAACCAACAAGAACAAACATTGAGGAATGCATCATACGCAGTGAGCAAAACCCCAAAATTATAAAATTGTTAAAATCACTACCTGTAATGGCTAGAAGAAAGTATAGAGCTTTGTTCAAAGAATTCATAGATGTATTTTCTTGGAGCTATGAGGATTTAAAATCCTGTGATACTAGCATTATATAACACAAAATTCCAATCAGAGAAGATCAAAAACCATTCAAACAGAAATTGCGTAGGATAAACCCTATCTGAATTCCTTTGGTGGAAAAGGAAATTAAGAAAATGTATGAGGCTAAGATCATAGGCCTAATTAGATATTCTAAATGGGTATCCAATATTGTGCCTACAAGGAAGAAAACTAGTGAAATAAGATTGTGAATTGACTTTAGGAATTTACACAAGGTTTCCCTAAAAGACAACTATCCCTTACCAAACATGGATCACATACTGCAAAGGGTAGTGGGTTCTAGTAGGATTTCCTTGTTAGATGGTTTTTAATGGTATAATCAAGTTTCTTTGCATCTTGATGATCAAGATAAAATTGCTTTTACTACTCCTTGGGGAACTTTCATGTATGTAAAAATGCCTTTTGGATTAATGAATGCAGGCGCTACTTTCCAGAGAGCAATGGACATTGCTATTTTAGATGAAATTGGACATTTCATTGTGGTTTATCTTGATGATATCACTATATTTTCAAAGACTGATGAAGAACACCTAGCACATCTAAGGAATGTATTTGAAAAATGCAGAAAATTTGGTATTTCCCTCAATCCCAAGGAAACATTGTTCGGTCTTGAAGAAGGAAAACTTTTAGGCCGTATCATCTCCGAGGATGTAATCAGAATTGACCCCAGTAGGATTGAAGGTATCCTTAAAATCAGTCATCCACGAAACGTGAAAGAACTTCAATCTTTTATTGGAAAAATATTTTTTTTGAGAAGATTTATACCAAATCTTGTTGAACTACTCAGAAATATAACAAACATGCTCAAGAAAGACACAAAAATTAAACAAAATGTTGAAGCCAAACAATCTTTTGATCTAGTCATGCATGCATTAATAGAAGGTCCAATTTTAATCAACCCAGGTTTCACTAAAGATTTTATTATCTTTTATTTTGCATATGAACATGCTATTGGTGTTGTGCTATTACAGAAAAACAATGAAGGACACGAACAACCAATAGCTTTCTTTAGTAAATCTCTGAGAGATGCTTCTTTAAAATACAATATCATGGAAAAATAGGCATTTTCTCTAGTTAAAGCAATAAAATATTTTAGGGTTTACATTTTACATTATCATATCATTGCTTATGTGCCTAATGTAATTGTCAAAAATATTCTTACACAAAATGGACCTGATGGGAAAAGAGGTAAATGGATAGCTGCAATTCTAGAATATGATATAGAAATCAAGCCCACCAAGTTGATCAAAGGACATGGATTAGCCAAATTGATGGCTGAATCAAATTTCAGTGCATTATACATCAACATGGTGTTTTCTTTGGATGATCTTGAGGAACTAGCGACCCCACAAATAGACGAGGCATATCTAAACTCCCCCTGGTATGCAGACCTTTTATATGTTATGTTCAATTTAAATGCTCGTCCTAGATTATCCAAAACAAAGGCTAGATTTCTTAAATTAAAAGTAGTCAATTTTTGCATTGTTGATAATACATTATATAGGAAAGATGCTGGAGGTGTCTTGCTCATATGTTTGTTAAAAGATGATGTTGACAAAGTTATGCAGGAATTTCAAGGAGGTGTCTATGGGGCGCATATTTATTGGAAGAAAACTGCTAATAAAATCCTTAGAGTAGGTTACTACTGGCCTACACTTTTCCTAGACATCCATAAGATGGTGATTGCCTACCATAAATGCCAAATCTTTGAAGGAAAGAGAAAATTACTACCTTTTCCCCTAAAACCTATCTCTGTTGGAAGCCATTTCCAACAATGGGGATTGGATTTCATTGGTGAAATTCATCCCCCATCCTTTGCCCAACACAAATGGATCCTAACAACCACATACTACTTCACCAAATGGATATAAGCCACCCCTTCTAGAGCTACTACTGATTCTGTTATTATAAACTTCCTAGAAACCAATATCCTTTCTGAATTTGGTTGTCCTATGAAATTGATCACTGATAATGTTGCAGCTTTCAAATAAAAAAAGATGGTGGATTTCTGTCATAAGTACCATATTTATTTGGGTCATTCAACAGCTTATTACCCTCAAGGTAATGGGTTGGCTGAATCTTCCAACAAGAGTTTGGTAAAAATCATTAAGAAGATTCTGGAGGACCAGCCATTATGGGCTAATAGATTGACTACAAAGAAATCCATTGGCATGTCCCCATTTCAACTAGTTTATGGAATAGATGAAGTTTTCCCTTCTTCCATGGGGATACTAGTTATGAAGAGCATTCAGGAGGTACAAAGTGAACCAAATGATATACAAAGAAGGATATATCAGACAACTCAATTGCAACAGTCTAGAGAAGAGGTATATAATAGAACTCAAGTTGTCCAAGAAAAGATAAAGAAATTTTCTGATAAAAGAACCAAAGATGATGATTTAAACCTGGGAGACAAAGTGTTGAAATGGGACTCAAGAAGAGAATACAAAGGCAAACATGGTAAATTTTGAAAATCTTTGAAAAGGCCCATACATCATTTATGCTTTTAGAGGAAATAATGCATTTTTTCTCAATGAGTTAGATGGAACAAAATTGCTAGGAGGTCCCTTCAATGGCATGATAATGAAGCATTACTTTTCTTGAATACACAGATTTCCTCACTCCATTGTAAATATCATAGTATTATAGGTTTTCAGTTAGATTATTCATTTGATAAAAAGAAATCAAATTGAAGATAATGCATATTTGAAGGATTCAAGACTACTTGATGCAACCTTAGCAGCAAATATCCACAGTATGCATACAAATGCATGTCATATTCATGTCCCAGGAATTTCCATCTCATACTTAGGAAAAACTCTCTTAAATCAAGGTTTGATGTTCTTAATTAAATGCTTAAGTGAAAACATTTGATTTAGCTATCCAAGGTCTAAACCTTAATACCTTTGAGTGGAAACTATATGACCCTTCAATATCTTTGGTTAACTCTTGTTACCCACGCATATTAACCATAATATATTTATTCGGCTTTATTTCTATTATAACTCTTTTATAATAGAAATTAAACATAAACCATTTAACCCTTCATTACTTTACCATTCTATTGATTCACATGACTTTGCACATTTACCGATGCTCAAGCTATGCTTCAAATATGCACTGTTGATTTCTTCCTTCAGATCCAACGGCTATCGTGTCGTTTGCTCATCAACTAACCCAGATGATATCTACCATTGATCTGCTCCATCTAATCCAACGGTTGTCGCATCACCTGCTCAACTTTTGTGCGGCCAAATATCCACCGTAGATCAATCCTACGTGATCCAACGAATATCGCGCAATCTCGCGCTCCAACTAGCACAACCGATAAAATTTCAGAAGCACACGAGAAAAGTTGTTTTTCTGTGCTATGTAGCGCCTCCACGTTTTCTCACTTAGAATTTTAAAATACCACTTACAACCTTTAAGCCACACGAGATACCACTTCTGCCTTTGGAAAACTTCCCACGTGCTCAAATCAAAACCATTAAGGAAGACGCTTAACCAAAGGTTTAGCAATTGATCTCAATGTTAACCCTTAATGCTAACACATAGTTTACTCTCCACTATTCCTCTTCTGTCGTTGTTATTCGTCGATCTAGTCGATCCGATAGTTTTTGTGCTTTGTTGTTTGATACTTTCTACGTCGTTGATCTTCCATTTGACTCCTTCCTGAGCTTAATTACAGTCCATAATTGGAACTGTTTAGCCTCCAATTTTCTATGTACGTTGTCTCGACACTCTATCCTTCTCGATTTCATTTGCACACACATATCTTAAACAATTATTTACACAGTTTCTTCTCTCGGGCCTGATTTCCAATATCAATGGCCTTTGTTTCCCTATCTGCCCATAGGCTTACAATCAAACTCCTCTAATTCCCAACTCTCTAACTAACTAACTCTCTCAACGCTTTTTAGGATTACATTTATACAAACGGTTTTGTAACCCATTTCGATTCAAATCCTTAACCTACATATCAAGTCCTAAAATCTTTCAATGATCCCTTGGGGATCTCAACAACTCAATTAAATCCTAAGGATTCTCTTTAATCCCCAGAATCATGAAACCAATTCCTAATCTAAGATTTACAATATTTCAAAATCTGTCAATCCTCACTAATCACTCATCATCACTCATGTTCTCCTACATTCGAGAACATTTATAGTATTCCTCACAATATCTAATTAATTCCTATTCTTAATATCTCTCAAAAACTTACTTAAAATCCTTAATAATTACATTAATTTAGTACTCAGGAAACCAACTTCCTTAAAACACAAGACCCCCTATGTCTACTAAAATACAATGATATTTCTGAGCCGAATGCTTCTGCATCAGACTCCCAAGGTTGAAAACATTCATGATCTCCAGATCATGTGTTCTCATATGTTGATAGAAAAACCTCCAGGGTCCCAAACCTTAGTTTGTAACTACCCAAATTCCTTGCACCTTTGTTGTTGCTGTATATCCATTGTCTTCTTGTTCATCTTCATCTCTTCAATTAGTTTCAAATTCAGATTGATCACTCCTCTTGCTATCATTTTCCTCAATCTGGATTGTTTCATCATCAACTATCATAATTCTTCAATCTCCATCTCCAACACATCCTTGGGCTGGTACATACTCTGCCATTGCATCTCATTGCACGTTGTCCATTCATATTTAAACTTATGATTACTTTATTCATCTTTTTCTACTTCAACTTCTATTATTACTCTTGAGATTGTTCCAGATACTACTGTAGATATTGCTTCCACCCAAACTTCATGAATATCCTTGACGATATCTCCCTCTACAACATCTAATTTCTACTCCTTGTCTACAAATTTAATTTCCAATGATTTATGGTTTTCATTCCATGGGCTAAGTACTATCATGGAATCTTCCTTTTCCTCCTTCATTTGACTGTTCTCCTGTGCCAAATATTTCTTTGTCTTTGCAACAGTATCTTCATCACAACTTGAAATAATAAACCAATTATCAGAATTAAAAATATAAAGCCTCATTTCCTTTTCCTTCTCTAGAAACATATCAATTTGATGTTCTGATTTTTCCTCTAACTCCTTTATCAGCACATCAGTATGCTGATTTAAATTCTCAAAAGAATTCATGAGACTGTCAGCTAGTCTCTCTTCCACACCATCTGCTTCAATGATGTCTTCCTGCTCTTGTCCACTGTAGTGAACTTCTTCATTCTCATTCAGCTTTGATTTTACAACTTAAACACTTGCTCTTTGGTTTTCTATCCTTTTCTCTAAAAGACTTATCTCATGCCATAAATTTTCCATCTCACTTGGGATTTCTCCTAAAAGCTCCATACAATCCTCAATATCTTGTTCTTTGTCACAAGTATAATTTATTGGTGACACTACTTCTTCATTCTCGATTAGAATAAAATTTCGATCCTCCATCTTTGTGATAGTTTTAGATGTGTTTCCATCACTCTTCCTTTGGCCATTTAAGAAAATCAATTTCTCTTTGTCTTTACCAATAACAAATTCCTCATAATAAGACATAACTGTCTCATCTCTACTGAAGATATTTCCTTCACTAAGCAAGGAATTTATGAACTCTTTCTACTGTAATAACTCAACTTGATCTTCATTTGAAAGACAGTCATCATCATACTTTGATTTGCAGCTTTCAGCTTCATTCAAGGCAGTCCCATAAGATGGTTTGTCTTTTGCAATACCTGCATTCACACACAACTTGTCAGTTTTAAAACCACAAGACCTCCTGATCTCACTTGATGATTCAATCATCAAGTCCTCCTACTATTCCAAGTCCTCTACATGACTCAAAAATATTTTGATGGTCTTCTCTTCAATCTACTCAAGTCCTTCACTTGGTTGCTTCATATCCTTCTCCACTTCTTCCTACTTTTGGCCATCATCATGAGTCAAACTTCTTTTTCTTTCAGTCCTTGCAATATGCTTAAAAGTAAAACTTTTTCCAAACTGTGTATGGGCATTTACATGAGACCTATCTATTTCATCTTTTTTCATAACAGAATTTAGATTCTGCCTGTCTTCTTCCTCCTTTACGACAATATCAGCAAATTTTCCTTTTTCACAAGTTTCACCTGCAAACATAAACAAATTATCAGATTTAAAATCATGTGACCTTTTGGCCTCACTTGAAGCTTCAGTATTCAAGTCTTCCTCCAAATACTCATTTATTCTAAGTAATTCTTCCTTCAGTTGAGCATTCATCATTTGCTCTTTCCTCTTCCATAGTTTATGCCACCTTATCTTTCTTCTCATAAGAAAACCACACCTCTGGTCTTTCTCATTCCTCTGTAATAGTTCCATCAGTACTTCAAGATGGACTATTATCTCAACCTTCTCCCTCTCATATTCTTCATCATTCATCTGTCTCCATATGCCATTTTCTTTGGCATCTTCTTTCTTCACTGTGGCTTTTATCTGAACCTCTACAATTACTACTAGTAGTCATCTTCTTCTCCATCTCTATGAGTTGATCACCCACTCACTATGAGCTGCACAAGTCCCTGCAACACAAGTCCTCCCTGCTGCATGATACCTCACTAAGCTTCTCTCCTCTGAGCTCATCCTTTTGGCATCTCTCTGGTTCTCTCCTCTGGAACCATATATGCACTCCATGCTCTAGACTTAAACTCATCTGTAATTTTGAGAACACAACTGTCCTCTTGTATTTCAAACACAAATGAAATACTATGTTCTATCCACTCTCTCTAAGAAACCCTTACTGGCTTCCTTCATCACTGCTCTTCAGGCTGTGATCTTCTTGCTGAGATGCTTCACTAATTACTGTTACCTGCATATCATTGATATTTAAAACAAAGATGATTCCAAGCTTTCAAAAGCTTGTTGCTTGGCCACTTTAAATTCTTCTGCTCACTTCCTTCTGAGAACACTCTTGTCCTCTCTGTCCAACATTCAGTCAAACTCGTCAGGTTCACTGCCACTTTTTTTTTCAATATTTCATTCACTTTGTTCTTTAGAACACATACAACTTCCTTGTCTATCTGCTTCTATCAATATTACTCTATCTTTAACCTGTAAAACTCAAACCAGAGTTAAATAAAACAATACCTGTATGATTTCACAAGAAGTCTTCATCCACTCTTCACACTCAAGTGAATCTCCATTTTCCTCACGAAAACAAACATCGTTATGCTTTCTTTATGCTTCTGCAATCTCTTCTTAAGCGTATCACTTACTCTCATCTTATGTCATGCCTTCTACTTATCAGATTCAAATAACCCGATCTCCTCTTTCTTTCGCAATTACATTTACATTCTACACAATTTTGCTTTAATTAAAAAGAGCTTTGACCAACTCTGATACCAAATGATGCAACCTTAGCTACAAATATCCACAATATGCATACAAATGCATGTCATATTCATGTCCTAGGAATTTCCATCTCATACTTAGGAAAAACTCTCTTAAATCAAGGTTTAATGTTCTTAATTAAATGCTTAACCAGAAACGTTTGATTTAGCTATCTGAGGTCTAAACCTTAATAAATTTTTGAGCAGAAACTATATGACCCTTCAATATCTTTGGTTAACTCTTATCACCTGTGCATATTAACCATAATATATTTATTCTGCTTTATTTCTATTACAACTCTTGTATAATAGAAATTACACATAAACCATTTAACCCTTCATTACTTTACCATTCTGTCGATTCACATGGTTTTGCACATTTACTGATGCTCAACCTATGCCTCAAATCTGCACCGTTGAATTCTTCCTACAGATACAATGGCTATCACGTCATCTACTCATTAACTAAGCCAGACGACTCTACCATTGATCTGCTCCATCCAATCTAATGGTTGTCGTGTCACCCACTCAACTTTTGTGCACAAAAATCTCCACTGTAGATCAATCCTACTTGATCCAACGGATATCACACAATATCATGCTCCAACTAGCACAACCGATAAAATTTCGGAAGCATGCGAGAAAAGTTATTTTTTTGTGCTATGTGGTGCCTCCACGTTTTATCGCATAGAATTTTGAAATACCACATACAAACTTTAGGCCACGTGAGATGCCACTTCTGCCTTTGGAAAACTGCCCACGTGCTCAAATCAAAACCTTTAAGGAAGGTGCTTAACAAAAGGCTTGGCGCTTAACCTCAGAATTAACCCTTAATTCTAACACATAGTTTACTCTCTGCCATTCCTCTTCCATCGTTGTTATCCATCGATCTGGTTGATCCAACAGTTTCCATGATTTTCTATTTGATACTTTCTACGTCGTTGATCTTCCATTTGACTCCTTCCTGAGATAATTATAGTCCATCATTGGAACTGTTTAACCTCAAGTTTTCTATGTATGTTTTCTCGGTGCTCTATGCTTCTCGATTTCATTTGCACACACATATCTTATGCAAAAACACTTCATTTATAAATAATTACAATTTAATCATATATGTACTCTACACAGGTTTGAAATCAAGTTTCTATATTCGTAAACAAGTATTTACACAGTTTCTTCTCTCAGGCCTGATTTCCAATATCAGTGGCCTTTGTTTCCCTATCTGCCCGTAGGCTTACAATCAAAATCCTCTAATTCCCAACTCTCTAACTAACTAACTCTCTCTATGCCTTTTAGGCTTACATTTATACAAAAGGTTTTGTAACCCATTTCTGTTCAAATCCTTAATCTGCTCATCAAGTCCTAAAATCTTTCAATGATCCTTTGGGGATCTCAACAACTCAACTAAATCCTAAGGATTCTCTTTAATCCCCAAAATCATGAAACCAATTCCTAATCTAAGATTTACAATATTTCAAAATCTCTCAATCCTCACTAATCACTCATCATCACTCATGTTCTCCTACATTCGAGAACATTTACAATATTCCTCACAATATCTAATTAATTTATATTCTTAATATCTCTCATAAACTTACTTAAAAACCTTAATAATTACATTAATTTAATACTCAGGGAACCAACTTCCTTAAAACACAAGACCCCCTATGTCTACTAAAATACAATGATATTTCTGAGCCGAATGCTCCTGCATCACTATTGGTCATGTGTTCTTGACACTTCAAGCTGAGAAGTGCCATCCCCAGATGGAGCCACTGTTACGGTCCTATAATTTATAGGATCTCAAGGTGATTGAGTATTTCACAGTTTGCAGATTTCAAATTGTTCATAGATTGAGATATTCAATTGATTTCACAAAAAAAATGAAAAGAGGGTATATAAAAAGAAGAAAAAGAACAAAAGAGAAAAAAAAAAGAAAAAAAGAAAAAGAAAACCACAAATGTTGTTCAAATAATACAGTCTAAGCATGATTGAAAAAAATTCAATTTCTATTGATAGGTTAGAAAATAAAGATCTACCAAACAGTTTAATCTTGGCAAATCAGTAGCTAGGTAGAAATAAAATTTGTTCAACTGTTTAATCTGGATCAAGGGGAGAAATAAGTGATAGAGTAGGTTAGAATTTAAAAGAAGAAAGAGATAAAAAGAGAAATGGTCTGCAAGTCCATGTGCACCCTACAAATGAAAAATAAAAAATGTTGGACTAGAAAATAAGGGTAGGTAGATCGGAGATTCAAAGAAAAAAGGACATGATAAGTTCTTTAGGTTTGATAAAATATCAAATTTTTCAAAAAGTCGGGAAAAGTAATTAAAAGGGAAGGGGTTCAATATTAAGTTTCATAACCTTATGCTATACCCTCTATCCCTATAGTCTGCGACCCCTCATTTATTTCCCTACCCCACCACGCACTCTTCCGTCACATCCTATCTTATCTACCCCACATCTCTCACCAAATCCCCGCTCACCCCTCATGATCCAATGGCTCGTGTCTTTTCCACACCCCCCCCTCACCCTCTAAAAGTTAATCCCGAGGTGTTATAGACATTTTTGGGCACTGCAACCCCAATCATAAATGTCCATAAACTGAGGGCTCCTAAGTCCCTAAAAGTGTTGCTTCACTGCCTAAAGGAACAAGGTCAGCTGATTACATCATCTCCCAGAAGTTTTCCACTAAAAACTACTCAGAAATGGTCCAAACTGGACCATACTGAATACCCAGTGCAGAGGGTGTGATGTATATCACCTTCCCAGTGTAAAGGGTGCGATGCATACTGAATGGCCCCTTTGTAGGGTGCGATGGTCGGGAATTGACAAATGGCACGGACAATTTGCGAGGTGGAAGATCATGGAATCTTACAGAAGCTTCCCCTCTGACACTTGCCTCTCATTTTCGACCAGGGATGAGTAAGAGATCTTCATTCTCCAAGTGGAAGCAGGAACTATCAGAGAGAAGACACTAATCAAGATCAAAAAATATGACTCACCTCTCTGTAATCATCTATATATGGATCCCTCATCACAGAGATCCGGAGGCTAGAATTTTGTAACTTATAGAGAAGTGTTGTTGGTATTTTGGTGTGCATTCATAGTGTTGGGTGATTTTGCTTTGCTTGAGGTGAAAGAAGGGCTTCTTAGCTGAAGGATGATGTTGGGTCAAAGCTGCTCATGGTTGTAATCCTCTTGCTACTTTTTATCTGCATAAAGCTATTCTTGTTTCCTTCCATATTCTAGTGTACTTGTTTATATATTCTTGTATATGGTTAATGTACATCTGACCCTGCATTATTTATGAATTTAGATCCTTGTTTATTGCATAGTAGTATGTTGTTATGATTCTACAGGTCTTTTTGAAGCTGAGCAGACAAAGAGCGAGCAGCAAAAACTTTATCAAGAAGGAGAGGGAATTGAGCGCAAGACTCAAGTTGGCCCTCTTGGTTCTCCTCTCATCTATTTTCATAAAAGGAATCAATAGTAGACTTTGATTGTTTGTTTCTAAGATAGCCACCCATCTTAGTGGGAATAGTAGCATCCGTGTGGACACTATTCTCGTATAACACCTTCCCAGTGATATTAATAAACAGAAATTGTGATTATGTTGGGATTTTTAAAGTGGGTGGACGTGGCATGTGAAAAAGAGAGACAATAAGGGAAGTACAAGTGGAGAAAGGGACAAAGTCTATAGTTGGCCATCCTGATAAAGATATCGAAGTATATATAAAGAGGTCGAAGTGACTCCAAGGGCTATATGAAAAGGAATGGGTACAATTTTTAAAAGGTCGAGGTTTGTATGAGGATTGTTGGCGAGGTTTGGGCCACACTTTATATATATTTGGGTCATTGACATTGTTTAAAAAGGTGTATCATGTCCATTAGATATACATGGAGGTTGACACAAAATATTAGGGCATATGTTTATGGCTGAGTCCCTGTGGTTTTAATTAAAAAGGGATTCATATTTTGATTAAGAAGATGAAGTGTCGATTTGGAGAGAAACTAGGCATTGTAGGAAAATTAGCAAGTTCTATTTAGGCTTGCATCAACTGATATCAGATATGGAAAGCTACGAAAATATTAATAAAGAGTCCAAAATAAGGAGATGAAAAAGTAGAAAGAAATTACATAGGTAGCACACAAGAATCTTCAGAAGAAGGATTAAATATGGAGGGGTTCGAATGAGATTGCAATTTTTTATAGAAGTCTTGGTAAGAAATATTGTTTTTAAATTTTGAGAACATTTAGATAATAAATTTATTTCTTGTAAAGCTCAATTAGTGGATAAAAAAATTAATAGTGGATTGTTGTAGATAGAATTAGTTACAGTCGAGCATAGATTGAATATTGGTTTCCATGGATCAAAATACATAGATATATGGTCCAATAAAGAGGATTGATGATTACATAAGTAGTTGGAAAAAGTGATTGACATGTTGATAATTTGTTAATGAAAAGATGTTGAGACATATAGTCGAGGAAGGAAGATACATAGTGACAAAATTTGCAGCAAAAAAATTATGACAAAGCAAGAAAGGAGTAAGTAGAGCTCTTAAAATAAGCTTGTGGTAGAAATATTGCAATATGGGTGCTGTAAATAAACTTTAGCCAGAGACTGATGTAGAGGGAACAATGTAAGAAAGGATAATGAGAAGACTTGCAACAACCTAGAGTAAGCAGTGCTTGTTTTGTTCTAGAAGAGAGGATTGGAAAGGTGTCAAAAGAATAAGCTCAAAGGAGAAGAAGATTGGTGAGGTATCATGTGGAAAGAAGAGGAAAATATTGCTACTACAGAGGTTGGTTTTAGCTCACAGTGGGAATGGATAAGATCATAGAGGAAAATTTGTTGAAGGTAATGGAAGATAGTCGAAGAGGAAGTCCAGAAGGAATCCACAACAATAGGAAAAAGGATACCAGAACAAATGTTAAAAAGTAGAATATGAGTGATGAAGAAAGTAAGAAAGAGTTGGATGAGATGAAACTAGAACTTAATGAACCGAAGCAATGACTGCAATAGAAAACAAAGCAATGACAGAAAGAATTGTTAACAAAATTAAGGAAAGGAATTTATGTGGGAAGAAGAGTAAAGTCGTATGTCAAAGAGTTATATGTTAAGAAGCTAATGCAACAAATTGAGGAAGAGGAAGCACTCAGAGCAACTGATTTTGAAGTTAAAGAATCCATTTGTGAACCTGAAAAAGGGTTGATCCTTGGAGAGGAAGATGATGATGAAGTAATGCTAGAAGCGTCTTCTGAGACTAGACCGTCTCATGATTTTGGTTTTAATTATTTTGGTAAGTGTATATTTTCAAGAAGAGCATAAGTGTTTGAAGTGCCATAAAGGAAAAGCCATGCTAATGGAAGACAAATAGTGGTAATGGAAGTTGGAGATGAACAATTTTAGGAAACTGTCATAGGAGGAAGAAACTATAGAAGGGTTCATGATAAATCTCTTCAATTTTGTAAGATGAAAATGAGAGGCATGATTGGTTTGATTTGTTTTCTTTTGATAATTGTATTTTTAATTATTTTTTAAGGAATGAGAAATGTTTGGAGAATGGCAAAGGAGAGACTGCATAATTTGTATAATGCATATGATGGAGGAGCAGAATTTGATCAAAGTAATCCAACTCAAGAAGAAGCTATAATAAATTAGAGGAAAATAAGAATTAATGTGGAACATGTTGGGTGCAATGCCTGATTATCTTCTTGATTATTCATAGGTTTTTGTTTCAGTCACATTAGATTTGTTATAGCCTAAATCTACCTCAGGCTGAGAAACATAGGTCTAGGGTAACATCAAACCATGCTTAACTTAGTAGCTAGCCCTACCAGGTCAAGAGAGGGATCTCCCCTTGTCAATCTCAAAGAAAATATGGCAAGTAAGGCTTGAGATGACTGATATGAATACTAATTTTAGGATAGGTATATGCTCAGAGGAATTTGATTGATTTTAATGGTTGGTTGCCGGATCAGATGAGGAAGGCAACTTTGGGTTTGAGAAATCAACTCAGATTTGCAGAGGTTTCTATGGGGCGAGGTAGGAAAGTGTTTTAGCACTTTGAAATGAATGTGATGGCGAGTCTAAAGACTAGTAAGGAGTTGGATAGGGCATAAAAGTTTCATGAGTCCTCTTCAAATAGTAGAAAACATTTAAAACTAAATAAACCCAATGTAGAGCACTGAAACACCAATGGATTCCACCCTTTAATCTTGATTCATTTAGTTATGGAGAAAAAGATAGATGATGGCACATATACACATAAGATAAACTAAATAATAGAGAAGAAAAAAATGCTAATTCACATTAGCACAAGAATCCCACAAAATGCTGCAAAACCCTGGTTCATTTCCTTGCCAAACTGCAGAAGTGATTTACAAAGTAGCTCAATGCATCCACAAGAGTCCAACCTTAACAAATGACTAAGAAAGTACAAGATATAGGCATCAAACCACTTATGCTAGCCATCAGGGGTCGAATCCATGAGTCTAGGAGTTGTTTCAACAAGATCTAAACTAGGAATTGAAAAATAGGCAGCGGAACAACTTGCCTCTAAAACTATGGAAACTGATTCATTCATCCTCAAACCAACTCTAACTGATGTATCTACCTCCTCAAGTCATTTTTCATCATATTTACATCATAGTACATCAAATTACATCATATTACATCATCTATTTACCAAAGAGAGAAGAAAAAGTCAAATTGACAACAAACTGGGCAAAATTCTGAACAAACGAGCAAAACTGGCAAATTTTTCTCCTATGGACAGCGCCACTAAACCTATGCACAACGCTTTTTCAAGGCCACTTTTGGAAGGTCTCCTGAAGTTTAAATTAGGTGCATAATAGCTCATTGGAAAGCTTGGTGAGTCTACTTTCTAGGACAGCTTGAATTTTTTTTATTTGGAGTCCATTTGCCCCTCCCAAAATGTAATCTCCCAAGACTGCTTCCTGTGTGACAAAAAAGTGGCAGAGAGGGCACTTTTTGGGTGTTTTTGGCCCTTTCGGAGGTCCAAAACTTGTCAAAATTTCGCAGCCATTTCTTAGCATGCATAACTTTTCATGCTGATTCCAAAAATGTAAACATTTTTGCAAATGGAGGCCCCACCTGGTTTTTGCTTCAAAAATTTCAAAAATGACAAAAATTTCACCAAATTTCTTAAAATTTGGCATGAGTGGTCCTTTTTATGTTCTATTCTGGGCCAATGATACTTCAGCCAAGATCTTGAGCTTATCTTGCTCTTTTTTGCTTCTCAAAGCTCTCTTTAGTTTATCCTTTAACTTCTTCACCCTTGTTTTGCAAATTTTATTCCGGGTTAAGTAGTGATAGGCCATATGGCGCAACATGTTCTTCTATTTGTTAGATTTCTCAAGCAATTTCTCCAGGTGAATGTTTGTCCTCTCTAACCATGATTCCTAGTCAGCCTAAATTTCTTGCTCAAGGGGTGTCATTTTGATTTTTTTTCTTTTTGTCACTTGCCTATTTTCTCTAATTGTTTGCAACTCCATAATAGCTTGTTTTTCCTCTAGGCATTTGTTCTCCTGCTCAAGGAAGCTAATGATCCATTTGGCCCTCTTAAGGTCAAGTGACAAGGCTTGGATTTCAGCCTCCTTTTCTTTGATGATCATATCTTTGAGTCTTGAGCTTTGAGGGCCCAAATCAATGTCATCCTCCTCAACCAAGACAAAATCTCTGTCTTGCCCTTCAGTAGGGCCTTCATCATGCACCTATTGATTTCATTTGTCTTTGTCCTATACTTGTTCAGCTGAAGAAGAAGGCAAAGCTCCTTTAACCCCTAGTGAAGATAGCATTTTCCTGTGGTCCAGTGAAGAAAACGACACCCCTTCCACCCTTGGCAGTAGCAAAAAGCCTCCTAGTGACTTTTTCATAAGTGACAAACACTGGCACAACTGTAGTTTCACTCTCATGAACATCTGGCTATCTTGAAGGCCTCCTTCCTCTTGAAACACTGATGGAATTGCCTGAGGGCTTTTGAAAATCTCATGTGCAATGAAAGTATCCCATGGTATGTTCAACAAGCTAAGCTAATGCAAGACAACAATTTTAACCAGTGAGAAGTAGTAAATGTTGTTGAACTGTTGAGGAAAAGGTTTCCTTTTCACATATAGAGCCATCTTCTCAATATTCCTGTAGATAAATTATGGGAGGTTCATCATCCTCACTCTTGTGAAATGCATCAACAATCTGACATGGTAGGTATACAAACGAGAAAACCTCCCTTCACAGGTGAAATACTTGATGATGAGTTTCATGAGAGGAGCATAAGTGTCCTGCAAGTATTTGAAAGGAAAAACCCTACTGTTTTGCCTCTGATAACTAGCCTTGATGTAAGGCTCATAATGCTCTTTACCCACATGCTACCCCTTATTCCACTATTCACCTACATTAGGGATACCTGTTGTTGCTGCAATGGTTTCAGGTATCAAGGTGAAAGAGACACTAGCAAGGTTCACCTGGCCATTGTGAAGATGAAAAACAAACAACCTGTCCAGCTCATGATGATATTTTACCCTTTCTACCATTTCACAAAAGTGATAACAAGATTGGTGTTTAAAGCAAGTTACTACAAGAGGGAAAGCAAGTAATTCTGTGAGAGTGGTGGGCTCCTCCGAATCATTTTCCCTCCTTTATGTGGTTTTCTTGGTACATGAGTTTCTTGGGAAGAATTACTAACAATTTCACCATCCCTCTCATATGTTGAGTCTGTCTCCATGCTTGTGAATTTGGAGTGAAAACTGATGAGTATGAAGAGATTTTTAAAGTATGAGGGTGAATATTATATATAGGAAATGACTACTGTTTTTCTTTTGGGAAATGAGGGAATGAATGATATTATGATTGTAGATGAGGGTTTTGATGATGGAATGGATGTAATGAGGGAATGGAAATGGGAATTAGGGTTTTGGGAATGTATAGGGTTAGGGTTTGGTAATAGGGAGTGGGGTTTGGGAGGTGAGTGCTAATGATTTTGGGAAAGGGAAAGGGAAAAGTGATTTAGGGAAATTAGTTTAAGGGAAAAGGGTGTAGGGACATAGCTCAAGGGAATAGAAACAACAGAACACAATACCCTTTGTAATTTTTTTAAAGAAAATTTAGAGACAACTAGGGTTTAGTGTTTTTGACATATAAATCACCGCCACTGATGAAAAATTCCTTGCTAGACAGGATGTGAAGCTCCACTTACTTGTTAAGAGGTCAATTGTGAAGTTTTGAAGCTGAGGAAGGTGATGAAAATCATTTTGAAACTTGACAGACAGGTGCGTAGCCCTGCCTCTCAGGTGCGAAGTGCACTTTGTATGCGCAACACCCCAACGATTTGTAGTGTAAAACCTGTGCCAGGTGCGCAACGATACGTAGGTGCGCAGTGCCAGAGCCCAGGTGCGCAGTACTGGTGAAATTTCTGGCTTTTGCTCAGTTTTTTGCCTCTTTCCTCCAAAATCACGATTTTTCCTTTAGCCCCCTCTCTTGCAACAAATAAAGACTTCAAATGTATAAATGAGCTTTTATATCTCCTTGTTTTAATTTTTTCATTTACCAAACCCACTTTTCTAATGTCTTAGTCACTTTTCTTTAAAAACTGTATTTTTCCATTTGCAGTTTGACTCTTCTTGATCACTTGATGAACTAATGCATTGATGTTTTTGTTTCTTGCAGTGGCTGAAGTTGGCAAGGTGACCAAGGGCAGCAGCTGGAATTTATTACATATAGAAAAAATTTGTACATAGAAATAAAAAACTTTGTTTTCACCTCAAAACAGAGTTTTGAGGTAAAAACCATTTATTGAGCATATCATCAGTAGATTTATAATCTTATGAACTTATAAAACCTCCTCATATACCTGCTGACCTTTTATTCAGTTTTGGATGACCATGGTGGCAAACCCTAGAACTAGTGAGACCTAAAACCCTAAAACTGGCTTTTGCAAATGAAGTGACACAAAATTACAGTAAATGACCTAAACATGTGAAAACAGGCCAGCAAGTAAATTCCATGAGGGAAATTGACAATGAACCACTACCATCAGTTGATCCATGACCTAATGGAATGCAGCTGATCGGATGGGACACCTAATATGCATGCAAAAAGAGAAATTTGATCACTGATAGAGGGATGAAGATATCGACACTAACAGGATCCCTGTTCATAACGGGGTAGTGATGCTACCCATTTAACCACCTTCAGGGGGGTCCATGGGGGGGGGGAGATGATGAATTTTATGAGCCCCCACATGGTGGGGGATTTGGGGGCAGTGTCCCATGTTGTAGCATTTTCTATCTCCTTTCACCAATTTCTTTCAGAAGATATAAAAGACTCTTAAAGACAGACTCTGGGTTGATAGGAGACCTGTTCCTAGGGAATCTGAGAGGAATGCTTTTGAAGATTATCAATAGGGATTTTTGTTGCAGTCCATATGTCACGTAGTTTGAAAAGAGATAATTTAGGGGCTTGGTTCAATAGTCCTTCATCAAGGTAAACTCAAGAAAACACATAGATATAAATACTCAAGGGGTAAATATGGATAATCTCAAATAGAAATGTCTTCATTCTAGTGGTCGACACACAACAATAAGTAGCTTAACATTTTTTTTATAGTATAAGTGAACGGGAGGAAGGAAAGGAGGGAAATTGATGCAGAGGGCTGGACATAGCATAGAATACTAAACAACAATATCCAACAAAAATGTGGAAGAGTGAGGAGGTGAAAATGAAAAAAAAGTCGAGAATGAATTAAGGTCTCAAACTCTATGACTCATGAATACATTTGTCTCCAATTAGCATAAGTAACTATGCGTTTTCATACAGTTATTTTAGTCTATCACATAACACAAGTAAATATGTAATTAACACATGTAATGTTACTACTTAGCAACAAACATATAACCATAAATGAGAGAGAAACCAATGGCTTCATTACATGATTTCAAAAGAGGAAATACATACATGAAGTGATATACAAAGGGGAAAACATGTTGCACATTGCTATGATTGGAATCAACAAATCAGTTTCATTAATCCTTTAAGATGGAGTCCAAATCACCAGTCCATTACATTTAACAATTGTATCACTCAAGTCCCTCATGAATAAGAAAAATGAACCAAATTAGAACCACACAATTCAAGCCTCTTGGATGCAGAATTTAGGAACCTTAGTTAAGTGTTTATTATCTCTTTTTATAAGGAGAGGGGAAGCTTTGAAATAAGTTACAAAATATCTCATATGAGCTCTAGATCTCTGATCGACTAGCTGTCTCGGCATGTGGAGGTCTGCTGGGCAAATCATTACAATCAAATTTGATTCCTTTCTTTAAAATGCTGAAATTACTGAATAAAAGACAAAAGGAAAACTGAATGATGATTGAGGAAAAGATCTCCCTTCCATTGTTGTGATGGCCTCTGATCAAGCCACGTCTCTGCCACAATTCTCTTCTTCAGCTATTTGATCGACTCTTCTATTGATTTCCTCTTAACAACTTGAACTTCCCACTTTCTAGAATCGGGGGAGATTAGTTGGCATGGTCTTAGTGGTGTTACAGAATAAAAGTTGTTGATTCATCCATATTTTAACACTTTTGTGTTACACTATCAGAGCCCACTATGTCTTGTAACATTGCCATAATTCCACTTCGGAGCTTTGACTTATCATAACTTTTTTGTTAAAAGGAATTATGAAAATAACAAGTTACAGTTCCCTTGGCCCCTTTCTATTTTCCTCCATGGGGCCGAGGTTCATGACCTACCACTTAGCATTGAGGTGCTAGAGCATTTAGACTCCTTCCGGGGGCTATTCTTCCTTGGTTAAGTGATTAGTTCCCAAGGTTCTTTTAAGTCCTCTTGATCATGTGCTAGCCAAATACCATAGCCCCTCTCTTCGGCAATTTCCAATCAGGGAAATAACTTTGGAGTTGCGACATTCTAATTCTATGATATGCCAACCTTCGATATGACATAATCATTCCATGTGGCACCTTATGAGTGGTGACACGTGTCACCCAAATTTGTACACATAGGCCCCTTCAAGATGCCAAACTAACTACCACATGTCCTTCCATGCCGCAACATCATGCTGACGTCAAATGCCGCTGTAGCTTATCAGAATGAATCATATGTTGCCACATGTCTTTATTGAAGCCAATCATATGCTACCACATGTAGCTTATCGGAAGCAATCATATGCTTCCACGTGTCCTTCTAGAGGAGAGAGAAAATGGCCTGTCCACCTTTGGTTTTGCGATGAAATCCTTTGTTAATCATAATCAATGCTCCCTTGTGGTTTTTAATGTTATCAGAACTTTTTTGAATATCGCAACTTTTGAAAGGTTTACACTTTCAGAAGTTCATATGTTGTGATATTGCGATGCATCAATCTCCTCTGTGCTTTGATATTGTTTGCTCTGATGTATTGGACCTCTAACATGCAGGACCTACGATATGCGATTATCGATATGCCTAATGCTCCGATGGGAAATCGACGATATCTGATGTGTGATCACTGATCTTCGATGTTGTTGGACCTTCGATAGGAGATCTCTGATATATTGCACCTCCAATATTCCCTCCTAAGGCTTCGATCCTTGAACTTCAGCAGACCATATCTTTTGATCGAGGAGTCCATTTTTGGACTTCCACATATCATTCGACATATTGTTTAGAGAACTTTCCAATGGGGAGGGCCTGATGTAGGCTTTGATTCTTTCTATGACTTGGAAGATGACTTCAAACTTCTTTGCTCATTTACTCTTTGGACAGTTGAAAACACATTTTGCAGTAAGTGACAACATCCACAAAGCTAAAAATAGATTCAAATTTTCCTTGTAAAATATTGTAGTTTTGTAGCCAATATGGGTTGTTCATTAGGCAAATGATATGACAGTAGAAGTTTTGTTGATTTAGGGGTTTTTCCCCTAGAAGTCAAACCTCAGTTTATATGAGGGAATTATATTGTAGTTGTGTGTTATTATTTTGGGTTAGAGATAGAGAGAGAGGAAGTTGTGTCAGAGAGAAGAGGAAATTACAATAGATCTATTGTAGGTTGTGTCCCTTCATTTTTATAGATAATATAAAAGGTAAGACTAGCTGTTTCTCCATGGACGTAGCCCAAATTGGGTGTACCATGTATGTCTGTGCCTCTCTTGTTTTATGTGTTTTTATATTTGTGTTTATGCAATATTTTGTGTATTTCATTGCTCCATTAATTAATTTCTAATAACTGGTATCAAATTTGAAGGTTTATTTGGCTGATAAACTCGTAGGAGAGAATGGTTCCTAGTTCAAGTGGGAGTAATGGCGAAAGATGGTACGTTTATGGTGGAGAAATTTAACAACCAAAACTACTAGCTGTGGAAGATGTAGGCAGAAGATTATTTGTATCAGAATGATATG